>WURT03166364.1:0-28154 GCA_009936505.3 Holothuria glaberrima | reverse complement strand
ATATATAACAACCTTTACGGGGTGGTGATCTTGCTATATCTTAATAAAAAATCTTCCGAACGCCAGTAACTATTGGGCAGAAACGCCGGCAAGCAGTATCGGCGGCGTGCCGCCCAATCAATTTTGAGACATTTTTTCTTAAAATAAACCTAAAATGTGTCTAAGCTATAGATTTCTGAATGGGGTAGTGGTGTATTTTTGACTATATGATAGATTTATTTTAATCATTTTCTATCACAAATCGTTTGCAAACTATCAGAATATTTTTAAAGGGTTTTTCTCAGGCAAACTATATCAAATTTTTCGCACCCTCTGCGCACTGAAACCAAAAGTTCTACTTATTTATAACACCATCCTTAACGTATTTGTTCAAAGTTGGGGTGCGGGCTTTACTAACAGTTTTAACGCCAAATTTCGGCGCCTTTCGCCCGCAACTACGGTTTACACTCCATGGCCTATGACCATTATTAGGACGATAATGCACGGAATTACTATGGGGAGAACGTTTAAGAACTTAAGTCCAATCACAACAGGCTTGAATGACGAGGCGATTGTGTGGCAATATTACATTATGGGCAACATTTGTAGCGTAACGTACACAATTTGAAGGTTATTACTTATTACACAAGCATATTCAAAGTTCATGAAGTGAATTTAGAGAGAATAAGCATTATAAAAATGCTTCAAATTCCTTTATCCCTTTTGTTGTATCTATACTTCCCTATCCTCCATTGGAAGTTGCTCATTTGGATTCTCGTTCCAAATTATTAAAAACTGTTTTTTTTCTGTGAAGAGCTTGGTATGTTCTCCCGTAGTCAGGTGATATAACTTGAATGCCAGTTGAAAGTATCATACTCACGACACTATTCTGTACTTACCCCAGAGGTTTCAGAAGGCAGTGTTGGAAGGGTCCATGTCACAGCCAAAATACTAATAAATAATGGTAATTCCTAAGTATAACATCACTCTGCATCTAAGCCACCTTAAACGAACAATAATTCTAACCTCTTCCCTACATCCTCTTCCTTTCAGACCCTTCCCCGTTAGACTGCTCCCTCAGGACAGAACCTTCAAACTAAGTGACAAGAAAGGGTCCACCCGCTGATGCAAATTATCGTAGATGGCAGATTTACACTGATTTTTGGGGGTTTATCTGGGGTGGGATTATGACATCATTTTCTGTGCTCCCCCATCACCAAACTCTGGTTACTAGGGAGCTAAATCGAAGCCTGAGTTCCAGGGTATACTCCAATTTCACAATCTCACTACACCTCTGAGCCTTACAGCTCCTGACCTAGAATCTCAGGCATCTTAGAAACTGTGCAATCAGACTTTTGGGGTCGACCGGGCTTATAACATTAAAATGAAACATTGGTTTATATTTTCAGTCACGTTCATCCAAGATCTGGGAGATATCTGACTCTTTGCAATAAAATTTTTTGACTTTATCATTAAAACAGTAGCAACTAAATTTCAAACCAACAGACAATTTCTCGAATGTATAGGACAATTCTTCTTTACAATGCCTCTTACTTGAATGTAGTCGTATACTGTCGCCAAAATGTATCTGTTATGATTTTCCTGTCCTTCAACGGACAAAAAGCTCTAGTTGTGTTATTTTCTTTAACAGTAAACTGGTAAATACAATGACATCGATACAACTCAAGCTAATGTGCCAAGACAATCCCGGAGAAAGTGATACTTTGATAGAAAATGTTCCTTTTAATTAAACTGAGTGAATTATTAGATGAAGAAAATACATGTGATGGCATGTTGGCTCCGAAATTAGATTTACAATTATGGTAATGCTAAAAAAATGGAACAGGATAGTTTACGAAACATTCCTCAATGATTCTATTGAAAGTGCTGTAGAAGTGTACACAATTCCAAGCCGAAACTTTATTATTGTGTGTGGGAGATCGAAAAATGCACTGGAAACATTTTAATGACATCTTCACAGACATTCGATTTTATAAATTGTATGCCGCTAACCCCTTAATAAGCTATTGTTAAACGGTACGGACATATAGTTACTTTAACAATCAGCTTTTATATATCTGAAAAGCTTTGAGAATAAATTTTTCTTTCCTATTACTACAAGGTCATACACGCTACACAGTATCTATAATAATGTGCTCGTTCCTTTGTAGAACACACCAGGAAGTTGCAACTCCCTGAACACACATTATGATGGTTACACGGAGTGGCGTATATGACCTTGAAATAATTAGGAAAGAGAAAGTTATTTCAAAACTTTTCAGATGTATAAAAGCTGGTTGTTGAAACAACTGTAACTCCGATAATGATAACAGAACAACCTTTACCGGTCTTTTGAAAATTGCTATAAAAGTTGCATGTATTTCATTCACCTACTAAATCCCTGCCTAAGTGAAGTCGCCATTTTTTCTTATTGTATCTTTCGGTGTGTTCACAGTCATTGAAATCATTTTTGCGACTTATCACCAGTAATGTAGAGCAATATTTCTGCTGTCTTTACCTACATACTGCAACCTCAATTTTGTTTTCCTCATGTGCGTATTCTCTTTCATCGTTTTACAAATTATAATCGATTTCATGCTATGAATTTCTTTCGTCGTTATTTTGATAATTTTAATGAAACGAGAAAAATGAAATTAACAAAGATGAGTCGATTGTGTCAGTTTTCGTTTAGCATATGTCAGTAAAATACATGCTTTTTGTCACGTTAATAAAAATTTGGGATGTCCCTGTCGAGATGTTTTCTGTTAGTATGTCTCTTTCTTATATAGAGAGTCTTGTACATAACGTAAATGGTCTTTAGCAGGTCTAGCCGAAGCACGTCAATCTAGTGTCTTGACCAATAATGACTTCGACATTTGTAAATAATTGAAACATCTTATGTGATGTCAACTTGTATAAGGAAAGTGTTACTACAAGAAAGAAAGAACGGGAATTGTAAAGTTCCGTTTTATAGAATTTATAAATAGTTCAATTGTCTGTGTTTCGATGGTGCCACTTCACCTCTATTAACTAACTGATTGCAGTTATTTCTGTCTTTCTTAATTTGAACCGACAGCACTTTTCTATAAGAAAAAAATTGGAAGAAATTCTTCCTGGCGACAAACTTCTGACAACATATTAAGGGGCTGATGTGAGGGTGTTTACTCCGTAAGTGGAGAGAAAAAAAGCCGCTTTCTTCATTACAGTTATGAGCGTTGTTTTGCATTTTATAATTATAAGCCGTACGTCAGATTGATGACACAAACGTGTTTTGTGGATTACACGTGGTTGTGTTACATAATGAAATATTTATGTTTGTTTCACGAGGTTACAGAAGTTTGCAAGTACGTCTTACTAAATCTTGAAACAGAATTTCAAAGAGTGATGTATGTATAGATTTGAAAATGTGAGCGGGAAACTGCCGTGAGGTATGTAGTGCTGCTCGATTATGCACTATACGAATTAATGACCTAACTTCATCAATTTTTATAACATAGAAAACGGTAGACTTGACGCTTAATTTTAATGAAGAAAATAAATCATACTGTCATATGTTTCAATTATGCACTCAGGGCAAATGAAAAAAGCAAAAATTAATTCCATAAATATGTAGATCATTTTGACAGGCATGACTATTTTTATGACTGGGAACTGTAGATAGTGTAAAACAAGTCACAGAATGATAGGTATAGGTCTAATTTAAATTAAGGCCGCACAGTAGCTTTATTTTCAAGAAATAAGTCTCTGCCTCAAAGAAATCAAGTTATTTGTAGCTCAAGACTAATTGTTTGGCACAAACGTTCTAAATTTTAGATGCAGGAACCGTAATTCCTTGTAATGCATAATATTTTGAGGAGATAAAGCTATTGCTTGAAATTACTTGGAAGATTGAATGGTTTAATATTTTCCCTGTAGGCCATGTTGGAGAATTATAAACGCAATACTTTCCTCTAAGGGTGTAGAAACTTATTTACTGATGTTTTAAGCCAGTGCATGATAAAGAATCAATAAGGGATAGCTGAGGCTCAGGCGGTGAACACGATTTTCATAGCCTGTACAGCTAAAACTAATAATCGCGCTAGAATATTATTAGTAAAAACTGTACAGAAGTTATGGTTGATAGCATAGATTGAACCATGTGCAGTTGAAACTGGATAACGTTTCTTTGAACTTGATTAAGTCTAATTCTGTTTTCACTGTAATAATTTTTATAGTTGAAACTAACCATGTTTTAATCTATGCTATCAGCCATCAGTTTTGTAGAGTTTTTACTGATAAAATTCTTGCACCATTGTCAGTTGCGCGGTCAGACCAAAGTTGGGTGTAGCACAAGCTGACAACAGCAGTCTGCTATTTGCTTGCCCAAACTGGCTTCTTTATGTAAAAACTTAGTTTCGTATTTGATTTAATTTGGTAAACTGATAAGACACCCGACTGAAGGGCGCAATGTACCAGGGCCAAGTCATAACTCTATTTTAGTCTCCCGTGTAGCGTAATAGAATAACTGCCTTTCAAGATCTGACCTATAAATCCAACCTAAATGGTCACGTTTAGAAAAAGATTCATGAGTGTGTAGATGAAACATTTTATTGCAGGGATTAGAGGTTGGAAAAAATACGAAAGATAGATAAGAGTGCTAATCGAAACTGAAGGAAAAGACAAACCATTTCATGCGTGGGTGGTCAGGTTTACAAAGTTATATCATGTTCTTCGGTCAACTATCACTAATTCCGTTTCTCTTTTAATGCTTTTCTTATGATTCCTACCCCTTTCTAAGAGATTTTAGCCAAATAGTGTAAGTGACTAATTCCAACTGATAAATTTAACAGTCGCATACCACCGTTGAACATCGAAAACTGTGGTAGTTCAATTTACCTGTTTACAAATAGAGTGAAGCGTTCGTTTTTGCAATGAAATTGAACAAAGTCCCTTGGGTCAAGTAATGGAGGCGACTCAATCCAATAAACGATTTGTGTGTAGAAAACCTCACTTGAATTTATGTAACTCTCCTAGCAAAATACGCTTTGATTGCCTACTCCCTTGAGAGTTAAGATGTAGCTTATGGTGACACCAAGAACTAGGCGAAACGGGAAGCAAACTACGAACTCGAGTGAAAAATTATCTGTACTACTGTAAACTGGTAAATCAAGGCTATAAAGGTATATTACAGAATATAAACATTTCTAACGATGAGTTATAACGTATGCTTACTTCACCACATGTTAAACAGCACCTTACAATTTAAGTAAAAATCACGACTTCAAAGAAAAGTTTGATGCAGGGAATGGGGATGCACGAACTTTTAACCCATCAACGGGGAATACGTAAAAGTCCCAAAGTAGGTTCATTGATTAAACGCAGCGGAACTTGCCCAAATGTGGTTAAACAAGGAAGTTTTCATTCGGATTACACATCCAGCTTGAATAAGAAGTTTCCTAGCTTGTAAACAAGTCACAACTTTTGAACAGAGAATTTCTAATTTGGTCACAATCCTACTAATCGATACACCGCTCTCACTTTTACCCGAACTTAACTAACAAGGTTCAATACATCTCCATGTGATTGATCACTTCACTGTAAAACCCGGTTTGTTGGGAAAACTTCATATAATTGAGGTAACTTGCTGCTTGAACCTTGTTAAGTTCAGTCAACTTAGTTTCTCTAATAATGCATCTCATTGTAAGGAGAAACTCAGTTCACTAAACTTAAACAGGTTCAAGCAACAAGTTACCTCAATTCTATTAAGTTTTCCCAAAAAACTGGGTAGTGCACTGAATTGCTGTGTTTGGCCAGTTCAGCAGTCACGAAAATATGTTTACCTGTTTACAAGAAACACCAGCCACGTCTTTCTCACAAAACCAAAGAGCAACATGGAGGCAAGTACATGTAGTTGCCAATGTATACTCCCTACACTTTTCTACATATCTCGCTGTTTAAACAATGAAATTATCCAACATGCATATTGCAACGGCTTCAATGTAAAGCAAATGGAAATTTTTATAATCAACACAGGCCTATCTATCCATTAAGTTTGAACTTGATCGGAAGTACAGGTTTGAAAAGACTTTGTGATGTACACTTTTTCATAAAATTTAGGTCAGAATAACCTTAACTTTCATTGGATTTGACCTCTATAGCAACTTCAAAAGAATTTCAATTTGCCTCATCATTAAACCACACAGTGTGTCTTATTGTCCTTCAAAGGTCTATGAAGCACTTTCTGTGGATGTACAGTCTTCTGCGGTCACTCTCTATGCTGTCAAGAAATACTACTGGCAATGGATTGTTTAGAATAACTAATAAAGCCAAAGGGTCAAAGGCGGTGTACAGCATGAACAGTAATGCCGGGTCTGAACAATATATACTTAATACTGACGTAAACTTTTAAAATTTGACGCAGTTATCTGCCTTTGGGCAAAAGTGGTTTCTAGGAAGCTTGGGCTGAGAAAGCAGGGGCGACTCTTCGTCATAACTGATAAGAAGATAATAGTTGCAGCCATGTTTAAGATACAAAATTACATCACTTCAGGTATCTACTCTTTAACTTTGAACTCTATTGGATTAACGGTTTAAGAGGACTTCGCGACTTTGTCTTTGGGTTTAAACATTGACCTCGATTCTTAGAAACCATAGAACACATTTCATCATTCTCAACATATCGTTTTGTTTAATCACCTATTCCAACATTTTGATAAGCAGATTAAAGGCTAAAGAAATCTCCCAGTGCAGTAAGGAAAGGTATGGAACGCCATTTATGTTGTAAGTTTTATACCAGTGCAATACTTGATCTTGATTTATTATCTCATACAATATACACTGGAATTTGTAACATCGAAAATATGAAAACAACGTAGGCATACAGAGTATTCTAGTCAATTCATTTAAACTTACCGCCTACGTTACATTCAAGGTAGATTGGTATCTGTTGTGTTGAAATAGAGAAAGGACATTTTTCTTCAAAGATTTTCTGTCATGCGTGACTAATTGTTTTGTACTAGACAGCCAGAAAAGAACATATACTGCACATGATGATTGTAGCAAACAAACCCACATCTTATGACATGACCGGCGGCAGGTAGAGCTAGAACACTATCATGTAAGATTAAGTGCTTGCCCACATCCACCAGATAATGCGTACTTTTGTTCTCCCAGTTACATGTAGATGGCACAGCATTGTTAGGCATGTAAAAATTCCTGTTGGATACTTAGCAATCAAGGAGGCCTTAGTTGGATGGTTTTGTTGAACAAAAGGAAGTTTGGATTTTCTGGAAAATAATGTCGTTTGTGAACATCCTGAGCAAAGGAAAAATAGAGTCAAACTGAACTCAATCTTGAGTTAATGTAGGAGGACATCTTTGATACCATTTCTCTTCCTGTACATGGAAAGTTCCCCATTTTGAACAATCTCGCAGATATCGCGTTTTGCACTCGCTTTTTGCCAGAACGCGCTATTTTCTACCTTTCGCTCTCTGGGGCTCCCCCTGAAAAAGCAAATTCTGGCTACCTGAGAAGTTAAAGTATTCCTGTTGTACAGATCTTCTGTAACAATGGTCTTGTGTCTTTAAAGAAGGAGCAGGTTATGTCAACTTCAACGCCTGCACCGAAATTTGTAAATTTATAAAATAAAAATTGTTTCACAATAATTTCCATGTAAAGTAAACGACTACATGATCCGTGGTCAGATATAACTTAAAGCGTGACGTTACTATTAGCCTTTCAACGTCCATTGAAAAAACTTGTAAAACAAAAATTATCAGATGACGGGATGGATGCCAAAAACAGTGAGACCATGCAAATATCTTCTTGTATACCTCTCCAACGCCCACACGTTCAACGAAAGACTAGCTTACGGTAGCGGGCTTGAAGTGTAAATAGATACTACCCATAGTGCTGAAAGAGTTGATCACACAAGTAGGATTCTGCAGTCTCCCATTAAGTACATGTTTAGAATACAAATTGATATTAAAAAGTAAATATAGCCGCATTGGCACTGCCAGTCATGATGCCAAGCCCACCATCATACACCGGCACCTCAACCCAACCGCCGCCACTTCCACCCAACCGCCTCCACAATTTTCATACATGTGTACTTGTTATGTAATATCGTTGGCTAGGTGATGCTGCAAATGTTCACCGTTACACAGTATACATATTAATTAACTCTCAAGTATTTTTTTACCATACTGGCTACGTGTCTGACGTCAAACATGCTAACCTTGTTTTCATTACCCAGAACTGTGGTTGATATCAATGTGTAGTCGATATTCTCAAAGATATATTTTACTCCAGCTTTGCGTTTGACTACTTTTTGAGCTTGCATAAATGTATAGATAAAATCGACAGAAGGATATGTTTCTACTTGTCTTGAGCATTTGTTACGAAATATCGACTTTGCATTAAACTTTAAAAGAAGGAAAACAAGGAAATTTTGACCTTCGGTGCCTTATTGATAGGATTTGTAAAAAATGTCTCTACATATTCCATTCGCGCAAATATTCGTTCGTGTAAGGACGACAGAAGATCCAAATTAGCAATATCAGATAAAGAGTTTACAGGTTAAATTATCTGGATAAAAGCATCCGTTGGAAATTAAGATAGGACACGTGCATTTAGTCATGTCTTAACATTGTACATGATTCATCTAAATGTGATGAGCTTGAGGTTGCAATACAATTATCGATACTCGTAACAAGGACGTCGCAAAAAGTGCTAACCTACTAAAAAACTTTCAATAGAAATAAGTTACAAAATCAAGACGACTGACCATGATAACGTAATCTATGTTAAAGTATGAAGGTAAAATGTTTGGGAGTAACGTTTACTGGCACACATTGCAATTGTCAGTACCGTAAGTCAAATGGGTACGAGGCCAAATTCCTGTTTGTTGGTGCGTTGCGCTTTTTTAACCAAGAGCAGTCGTTATGCCAGCTCAAATCTCTTTGGTGGGGTGCATGTGTGACGTTAGAACATCTAAACATCATGAGCAGATTGGTCTGTCTTGCAGTGTTACCGTTTCATCCTCTCTAGTATATTTTGAACGATGTGCATAGCAAACATAGATTATCCTTTTAGACTGAACAGGTACAGCTCTGGAGAGGATGGAAGGTGTGTGTTTCTTATGTATCTAATTTTTACCTCTTTAATTTCCCCACAAAAGATATTAACAAATAGTTCGAGCTGGAATACCGAGCGCGACGGTAGAAATTTAATTCTAAAAGGTTATACCCAACAATAACTACTCTTAAATTCCTGTTGCTTGGGGAGTAAGCAATAAGAAGCAAAATTGTACTTTCACGTCAGAGATTTCTGCCTGTTTACATTGTTAGAACCACACGCGCTGTGTGCGCAGGTTTGTTTCTTTGGTTCGTCATGTTGTTTTATTTGCTTTCGATTTTTTTATTTCTTGGGTGGAGTTGCTGATTAAAGTGTTACTGTATTGCACTCCAGAGGTGCCCGGATTAAATCCTTTTGCCCACCTTTAAATTTTGCAGGTGATTCAGACATGCTTGTTGGGTATGGCCCTTCGCACACGCGGAAATCCGGGGTTATGGGTATATATAACCACACACTTTTAGGGATGCCCCTACTGACTTTAACTTTTCACACATTAAATCTTGCTTCAAGGGTCCTTCACCCCACCAGAATTTCTGTCACAAATCTTCTCTCCATTGGCTGTTGTTATGCTGAAGGGGGTTACATAAGACTCAAGATGTTGTCCGAATCAGGAAGTCGTCCGCTTCAGGTCTTTGTTGGGTTGAGCTGCCGAGCAGAACAGATAAAGAGTAAACGTGTTAGTTAGTTAGTTGGATGAGGTTTACCGGCCCAGTTTCCAACCAATTGGTTCAAGTCGAGCCAGCCACGACCTTTTTCCAGTATTGGCTCACTGGCTTGTTTTCCCTTACTCCATTGATTATGCGGAGCAGAAGGCTCCATTTTTAAAGTCTTTGGTATGACTCGACCTGGGAATCGAACCCGGGCCTCCCGCGTGAGAGGCGGATGCTCTACCACTAGACCAAACACACTCCTTCAGCCTTCTGAAAAGTAGCTAAGGACTGGGACAAAACCTCGATCTCGACAAATCTGTGTTTTACAGAGCAGTATGTTGCAATTTAAGGCATTTTGGATGCCAAATTTTCTGACCTCAGATGTATGATAGCAACTCCCTGATAGGACTAAGGTCTGCTGTAGTCTGCTTTCAGCACTGAAGCTTTAGAAACTTGCTCCCGATGAAAACGTCTTGGATAAGCCACTGATCACTTGAGTAACTCGTGGACGAGTTACTTTGTAAAAGTGGGTATGGCAAGGGGTATAAATTTACTAACATAAACATCAAATAATATCAACTCTAGTGAATTAATTTGCATCAACAAATCACGCTTACTTCAAGGAGGAATGCAGAACAATCTTTCAAATACCAAGTCAAATTATTCAATATGTTACAAACAAGTACATATTAGGTCATGTTTTCTAGGCCAGTGTTTTGCTTTCTCTCCAAAGATGAGGCGTGATGAATAGTGACATATCTCAAGCAAATTAAAAAAAAACAGAAAAAACTCATCCTTAAAGATCCAATTGGGTGACAGGCAATCTGCCTTCTATTTTACAGAATGTAAAACTCCAGTGACCATTGTATAGTGAACATCACTTTAACTAATGCTGGAGCTAAGAAGCCATTCAAAGGAGGTTTTGTTTACTGTTGTACCGCTATTGCACGTAGCCGATATATAAGATACCGTTGTTTAGGTTCTCAACATCCGGCGATATCGATCCGATACCGATATTTGGAAAATAAGCATTTTGCAACTAACCATAGGCTACTAGACACCACAACGCCTATTCATCTTGATTAGGTAAAGTATTGGATAGGGTACAATTTTTATGACATATGAGACGATTAATATCGTTTAGGTAATATCGGCATTTAAGATAAATTTTCCGAAACCGATAAAAGTTGCAAATGGGTACCATCGGCCGGTACCAATGCTGAATACCGATAATCGTTCCAACACTAGCTTTTGATTGCTCTGTATTTTAGGGTTGTCTGTAGATTTGACACCCTTGGCCACATTTTAGTCTTATGTTCCTTCTGGGTCGTTCCAGTTGGGAGTGGTTTCAAACATGTGTCTGCAATAGGGGGCACGGTAGCCAGCAGGACTTAAAGCGCTTGTTTAAATTTGTTTTAAAAGGTATTTCAAAAGTTATCAGACTACCTTTTTGATTTTGATTAAAATCGTCCTAAAGCTTTTCTTATGGACATGATCCATGATGCGGGATTTTGCTTAATAAATGGAAAAAACCCGTTGTTTTTCAAAATTACGCTCCAAGAAACGTGTTTAGCAATTGAACACTTACTTGGGTCCACTTTGTCAACACGTTTAAATTCTAGACACTTTAAGTGATTAAAAACTAGTTAGTAAAAACTGGTTAGTAATTACACGTGCTTTGAAACAGAATGTTTAGGAATAAGACACGTGTTTAGCATCTAAACATGTTTACAAAGTGGGGGCAAAAAGCGTTTAGATGAATGTTTAATTCCTAAACACAGTTTTTAGAGTGTCCCGACGAAGCCGTATCATTGGATGATAACGTTTCATCAAACCTCATACAACTGATACTACTTCTGATAAATAGGTTTTGTTCATAAATTTGAAGTATTTTTAAAAGAGTTTATTTTAAAGTGATATAAATAGTTGAATATCGCTTACTATTTAATGTTTTAAGCCATCTGTTTCTTTTCCACACATCCACACACCTTTTGTGTGTTCATCATACCTAGGCTCAAAGATATATTTCCAATTTGAGCCACCCCTAAAAATTCACGTCATTATTAACTCGACCTACACCAGGCAATTACAGTCAGGACTATTCCGAAAAATCGGTAATCGCAATTTTTGGCTCTTATCTCAACCAAAACAAATCTCATCTTTCTTGAGAAGGAGTATCAAACTCGCCTACGTTTTGTCTTGATTGTGGTTTTCCTCTGCTTCTCTACGAAGTCGACACGTAGTCTTTACAACGTCGTAGTCTCTCGCGCGCGTTAAACCAATTTTTTGATGACACACCAGGCAGATGTGGCCTTGAACATTCGCTTCGTAGTCTTGGTCCGCCTCCAACGTCACAATCTGCCATCGATTTGTTTCTTCGTGTTGCATAGTGAATTGGCGCGCTCAACCGATTGCTCTCAAACTTACTTGGCTGTTTGGGGAGGAGAGAGCTGACGGAACGTTTTGTATATAATAAATGCGAAGTCGAAGCGGCTCTCAAACGGACTTAAGTGAACTTTGGAACGAGTTCTGCCACTGTGCTGTTAATTGGTCACTCGGAGTGATACTCTAGAGATTTCGAGAACACTTGTAATCATAATTGTTGCAATCATACTATCAGAAGAGTGATCTCTCATTAGTTAGACTGCTGGGGAATTGTCTTTCTAGTCATTTTTATTTGTGTTAAGGACGTAAAGTTGAAGAGATTTCTTACTTTAGCGATGAAATCTACCCTCAAAATGTTGGAGTGATATTTAAAAGGATCAAACGCGTGCTGACTTTTTTAAAACTTTGTTTAAAGTTGTATCGACTAGCACAATTTGGTTTTAATCTAAAGCGGAAAATAAAACCAAGATCTGGTGAGTACTAATTGAGACTAAATATGTATTTGCATCCAGGTGTTACATTTTTCTTACAACTTATAACTTTTTCCTATACGTCACCTATAAAAATAGCAAAATGTAATAGGCTAATCAAACTTTGAATGATGTCTGTCACATTACTTGCTACCTTTGCAAAGACCAAAGTTGATTAAGAATGGAAATTTTTTTTACAATTTTTGGTAAATTTCATCCATTTGTTGTAATAATGCTCTGAAATCGTTATTAATCAAACGATTCTGTTTACAGTGCAAGAAACTAAAACTGCAAAGAATAATAAATCAGTCGAGACGTGTTATGTCCGATCGAAATATCATGTCACTGATACCGCCAAAAGTCATGAGACAATAACGAGTTAACACATGGCTCTGTTTGGATTATTACCGTGAGTGAAGTCTACAGTTATGATCATGAGTTACTGACGTATGTAGAAACATTCATGTTTTTAAAAGTTTATTGTCATTTCTTTGATAATTTTCGTCCACTTATTCGATTTAGGTATTTTGAAAATTGATTTTTCAGAGGAGTAGTAATTTAATACGTAATTACAAGATCATAGGCAAGTGGTAAAGGAAAACACAGTACGAATGTTTTAACTTCTTGCCAGGCAGAACTCACAGGAAAGAGGTTAAACTCTTATACGCATAAGGTTTTGTTTTCAATATGAGTTGCTCTAGTTTGATGAAGATTTTGTGCTTTATAACAAGATAAATCACCAGGTAGTATGTAATTTAATATAGGTCCTACCGCCTCAGTCTATCTACTAATTAAAGTTACATGAAAACTTCTTTCAGGGTTCTTTAAATTTACAAATATCGATATAAAATGGGTTAGTTTCTAATTAAATTACTACTTTAGTCAACCCTGGATAAGAAAAACCTTACTCTTATAAATAATGATGCAACGTCGGTTTCTTAGCAACATGGAAGTAACTTAAACACACTAAGTTCGTCAAAAACTTTGGAAGATGTTCCAGAAAACTACAAAACGAAAAAAATGGCTTTTTCCGTATTTCCACACATCAGAAATCAGTGCAACAATTAGTGCAGTGAGAAGATCACAAAATTGGTTACTGTGAACTTCATGAATATTCATAAGCTATTAGGCAATCTACGGCTAACCACAGGATGTGATGTCTCATTTCAGTTGTTGTTTTCTGGATACACTGACCCTGTAACAAAGTTTTCATAAAACTGCAGAATAACTAGTGGTACGTAAACTGCTGCAGACTTTGTTTCAAATTACGGTACCGGTATGTTTTGTCTGTATTGTGTCTACATGGTATTATGGCAACGTTGGTGGTGAATGTTTGGTAAAGGTGAGAAATTCAGAGATTCGGGTGCATGCACATGCTTCGAATGCCAAAAAAGCGCCATCATTTTACGCACATTTTTTTCATTTCTGCAGTAATCAGAGGAAGCAAAAAATTAACCGCCACGCTTTAATTTCAAATTAATTGCCGCAAACATATGGCTGGTCACTATGGCACAATATGATCCTTCCCAATTTGTTGTGTATGGGAAAAACACATGCAGGTCGTGTGTGCAATACATGCAGTGATGTAGCGTGGATTTCGTGTAGCAATTGATCAGTTTTCCGCCACTATCTGTCACAATTCGATATCATATACGGGTATTTCACTTCCTTGATTTACATATTACACCAGAAGCACAGCTAAGTATACCACATCATTCCCTTAGGTCCAACTCAAACAAGTCACTAACTTCGACCAACTATAAGAAGTACAATGTTTAAACCGTACACTCACTGCGTCATTTTGCCCATTAATTTTTTTAAACGACAGGGCATGCTACGATGTTTCAATGTGTGTAAAGCCTGGTCTCAACTTAACGTCTTTGGACGTACCACTTTTCATTTTGTCTGAAGGCTTCGTTTACAACGTCAAAAAGTCATTCAGTGTGCAAGAACGGTAGGACTTGCAAGGTCGTGAGAAATCGTAGAAGTCGTGCTGATTCCCGAGAACTCCCATGTTTGTTACCCAGTCTTGAAGAAGCTAAAAATGTTCGTGGATTTCACATTAACGGCATAAGACATCATAGACGTCGAAAGACGTTTTGAGAAATTGTGACAGTTTAAGTTCTACTGTGTGCCACTGGAAGTTGTGAAAAGTCGAAGGCTGCAACTAGTAAGTCGGGAGTAGGGTGACCAGGACTGTCAATCATATAAGACATTTCTGAAGGCTGCTAGATTAATCAGATGACGGATAGATCTGCGCATCTCATAAACAATAAATAAGTATGGATTTCATTTGAAGGAAATTGCAATGCATTGATAACTTTTGCAATGATAAATGAAGTAAGAGATACCAGCATGTCTTTAAAAATGTTATAACGCAGTGCACTTGCTTTCACCCATCGTAATTGTTTCTTCACGTCCTGTTCGACAACTTGACCAGAATCCGAACATCATGTGGCTCATACCTTCATCACAGTACTCATACCTTCACGCAGGCCGTGTATACCGTAGCGCAGCTTTCATACAGTCAGAAAGAGTTAACACCCCGCCCATGACGGAGTCACATCAACTGCTGGTACCCTTGTCAGTTTTTACCTTGCTGCTTCCTTTGCTACTACCCCACCTAGATTCGCCACTGCATTATCGGCATTTTTCATACTGTTAGAAATTATTATTTCTGACTGTCCAGCTGGTTTGCAGCCAAAATTTTTCTGAACGCTACTCACCAGCCTATAATAGAGTTGTTTCGATAAGATCATTGCTTCTTAGCAGAGTCCATGCCGAAAACCCTCTGGAGGATTTGATAAAATGTGGGATGAATAGAAAAGAGACTGGTGCACCTGGGTGGATGGAAATGGCTTAATACACCTGATCGGATAAACACACCGATGTGTGTTTTGTTTACTCTAGTAATGGTAGTGTTAATGGTAGTTTACAATAGGCAAACACGGTTGAGAAAATAAATGAAGTTGTAATGTCATTTTTGCATCTACAGAGGAATTTCATGTGACGCCACGCAAATCCGATTCCCATGCACTGAAGGGCAAAACACACACAGTAAGCGTATCTACAGCACATGCGCTCGGCATAACCATAGATACTATTCTGTGACATAATGGACGCTTGCCCTTCAAAACAACGAAGACGCGCGATCTTGCCCTTCAAAATCAAAGAGACGCGCAATCGCGTGACTCAGTGAACCCCCTCTATAAGACCCCCTTCCTAGAGCAAATATTTCTCAAATGGGGAGGAGTACCCTGCACACCTCTTCTCTGGGAATGCTTCTTTAGCCCGCGATTAATACAGTCAGCACTCGAGTGACCCGTGCTGGTCTACACTCCTCTTACTTAGACAACTTCACAGTTACATCTCCGACCCCCATAATGGGATTTTGCAAAATCAACTATCTGCATAGGGAGTGCTACTTGTTCTGAACAACTAGTATCACCACAAGATAATATCTCGACAACTGCAGTCACCCCATTGTTAGGATTCACATTTAAATCCCCCCCCCCAAAAAAAAAAATAGGGCTGTTTGAAACTCGGTCACACTGACAGCCCCTTGGCACCTACCAGGGTTAGCCGGTATAGATCATATCACCTTAAAAACGTGCTTTACTTCTCGGTTTAAATCAATTGAACTATTGATTTTTTAAGCCGTTCATTTGAATGACGGTTTTATTATTATTTTTTTAGATAAAGAAATGCCCAATTATTCCTTCAGCATTTAAAAAAAAGCTACATGTTTTTCTTCTTTTTAAACCTGGCTTACCAAAGACTTTCATAATACAGCCTTTAAGCAGGGGCGTCGATCGGGGGGGGGGGGCTGGGGTGCCAATTGCTCCCCAAAGAAATTATTGGGGAGGCAAACATATCGTGGTGCCACCCCTAAAATTCAGGCAAAGTAAAAAGAAAATATGATATTGTGTTATACAAATGACTTGAGGGTTTCGAGAAAAATGCCAATTTGAACCTATTAAAGTATTAATGTCCCATCTACAGATCTAACCCTTTCAACATAATGCATATCCCCATATCCCATATGCTATTTTTAAACACTTCAGATAACTATTTATACATTTTCTATTGAAATTAGGGATTCCCAAATTTAGTAATATTTATGTCAGATTGGGGTTCCTCAAACGCGTTCCCAGCAGTGTTTCCACTCTTCCCGAAATTACCCAAAATTCGGGAAATTTCGAAAATGTTCCATTAAATGACGACAACGAAAGAGGGGAAACTTCGATGAGGGATACAACAAGTCTGCTTGGCAAATCAAGTGTACAGCACATGATTCCTCAAGTCATGAAATTGCTCACACTGTGTCTCATCTGCCCCTCCACCACTGCGTCGGCAGAAAGATCATTTGCCAGTCCACTTCGAATGAAGACTTATCTAAGGAGCACCATGTCACAAGAGTTGCTGCTGAATTATTATATGGTACTTGCCATGTATCCCGACGTACTGTATCATGATGGCATCTCCTGAGACATATCGCTATCCGGTTCATTGCAAAAAATGACTTCAATCGAAACACATTTAAGCCCTTCAATTTGCGGTGAATTGTCAGCCTGTGTCGACTTAAATCTGGTGCATTAAGATATGCAGTGGTGTTTAAGAGTTAACAAAGGGAACAATTTCGTTTCACCGTGCAGCCTTGAACATTCAGATATTCTTCGATGTAGAATGTCGGTCAGTAACATTTTTCAAGATACTTTTGTGGCATTATTAAGATAACCCAAGCTGGATTATTCCTACATAGGTAGAAAGCTGGAAACGGGTATCATCAACGTTACACCCTGTATATAGTGTTAAAGGCTGACTGGGTCACATATTAACAAATAACATTGATAAGAGCGAATTCTCAGACTTTTCTCACCCCCCCCCCCTCATACTTGTTATCCTTTCATTCTTCGAAGGATAGGCGAAAAGAAAGATTCCAGACCTAAAATAATATTTTTCTTGTCGTCCATCCACGTCCACTTACTCCTTTAAAATATTATTACTTTAACCAGTTAACAGACATGAATCGTTCTTATATCCCTTATCACGAATCAAATGTAATGTATGTCTTGTAGTATCACTGAATGGTGGTTGCAATCTCTGGCTTTGCGTTTTGGTAAGGATTGCGCACTGCCAAGTACAAGATCTACAAGGCGAGAAACACAGGAGTTCAGAATAACAAACTCTTGTTCAGTATGAAACGCATTTTTCTTTTATTCTACTTCAGTAGGCCTATGCTTGATTCCTTCATAGATTGTCAATCTAAAGTAAAAACTGAAAATAGGAAAATCATTAAATTGGGAAGAAAGCTAACGGTATGATTTATCATGTAACTTGTATTTGAGTTTGTGTGAGCAAGTGTGCGTGTGTGCGTGTTTGTTTGCATGTGTATGTATGTGCGCTCGCGCTCGTGTGAATGGATTGCTTGTACAGGAGTCCGGTCCAGGACACGATCCAGGGTTTCGGGTCGGTCGGAAAATTTTTGCCCCCCAATCCCCAAACCGGATCTACGCCCTTGCCTTTAAGTAATACTCTGCCATGCTTCTGCTGTCATTGCACGTAGCAAATGTGCTTTGAGATTGGTACAAAGAAATTTCCGACGGGTAATACGCTCACATCTTGGAGAATTTAGACTGTTTCTGAGTTGCATTTTCCAGTACAAAAAGTTAACCAAGCTGGAAACAACTTTTGCGCAGTAACTATAGAGTAAGCTTCCCTGCATATAAAATCCCCCTTATTCCATGGAAAGGAAAGTCAGTAAAATCATGGAGCTACTACGTTCGTAGTAGCTCCATGGTAAAACATTCTCAGAAATCTGTAGAACATTCATCTAAAACAATTTTATCGGGCTGGGGGCGACAGACTGAAAAGGGTTCATCATCAAAATCGTTAGAGAACATTGGGCAGAGGGGTCCGTAATAAAAGTACATTTTTCTAAATTTTCAAGCAAAACAAATAGTCCAGTATTGCAATTTCTAACCACTGGCGCAAAGAAAAATCAGCGTCCTGACCTCCACATGGGGAAGCATGGGGATGCTGATGTCAGTGAAGGTGTAGAGGGGGAGGTTAGTCAATCCGGCCTACATCGTCCCAGATGACCTGTGGGTGACTAGAAGAAAAGATAAGAATTTAGGATGTACAAAACGAAAACAGATTCACAGTTGAATCAGGGAAACGGTAACAATTGTAAAACCTTGAATACTAAGACCTTTACAACAAGTACAGTGACAACATACAAAATGGAATTAATACTGATGTTCGCAAGAAACCATGTGTAAAGAGTAGTCATGCTTGGCCTGTCGTAAAATGTTGGATATATTGTGGGTAAAATAAATTGAAAATGAGAATAAGTTAGCTTAGCACAACAGTTTCATGTTAAAGGGGGGTGTATAAACCAGCAAAATGAGCACACTTAGATAAAAACTGTGTATGTATGTTCAACGACAGGAAATAAAAAAAATCAGAAAAATCGCCACCTCAGATTCATACCATTTCCACTACATGCCTCCTGTGCTCAGATACACACAAATGAAGAACCCATTCGGGAAATACGGCTCACCCCCGCAAAAAGTCATGATAAACATTACCAAAATATCACACAGTCATGGCCGTATGAATTTTGCATTGGAAGCGGCAACATCTAAGGGGATAGTCATGCACCATCAGTTCACGCGTAGTGTATTGGCCGTAAATGCTTCCCAGTAATGCCGGAAATGGTACTTTTCGTGCCTTACAAACTGCATCTGAAAAATTTTCATTTAAAGTATGTGATATTTACGCATATAAATGGGATAAAAATAATTTTCCCTCGAAAATTTCTGGGGTTGCGCCTGCCCCTCACCCCGCTGGGTAAGACCAAGCGTACAGTGTGTAACCCCACCCCCCCCCAATCGAGAGAACTTTTGTAATAAGAAATTTTAGAAAGGTCGTATCTTTTCGCCAACAAACTCCGGCGATTTCGAAATCATGAAGGAGAAGTGAGAAGTGGAGAAAAGTCGCACATTTTGCAATGGGTGGTGTCGTAACTCAACGACTCAATTAGGTGCTATTGTTATAGAGGGCGATAAGCTATCGTATGTTCAGCTATCGGGGACTGTCAGAAAGTTGTGAAGATGTTCAAAACTGTTCTTTATATTGCAATATTTTTTGTATTTTTATGTATCTGTGGTGCTGAAACATAGACAATGGCATTTTCGTACGATATTGACTTACTGATCGTGTAGTGTAGTATCTTTACAATCTTTGTCACATGCTTCATATCTTACTGCTAAAAATTTCTCTATTTGTTTGATTAACATTAGGCTGTATGTGGAAAAGAGGACGTTTACAGAAATGACTCAACCGTTCATTGCATTTTTATAGTGGATACGGTTAAGTTGTCCCAAATAGTCAATATGGACATCTTCAGGACACGGCGACGTATCTTTACTTCGCATACACTATTGCGCAGTAAATTTTTTTTAACCCAAACGTAGTTTTTCCCTCCATTAGCATTAATTATAGAACTGTACCCGTGACCAGAGTTTTAATCATTTATAACATTTGTTGTAAAGGTAACAAACAATATTTTTGAACAGGGTGCATATCATATTCGACAAGGGAAGCACTATTCGCTTGGTTTGACGCGTGTTCTTAAAGTAGTTTAGAGTTTGCTGAAATATTTAAAATCGCCTTTCTAACAAAAGCTCAAACAACGCTAGTAATTATTATATTAATAAAGATCAATATCAATAAAGAACCTAATGCCCAGTGTTTAATATCGCTATTGACCATCATCAATCATACTGGTCATACTGGCGAGAGTACCTGAATTATTATATTAAGCAATCAATCGGTATAACTGATACGTGATAAGACTGGACATACCGGTCTGACTAAAACGGCACAATGCCATGAAACAGTATCATGATGCACCGACCGACAATTAATTATATATGTAGGTTACCCAAGCTTCAAGTTTTTAGTAGAGCACATTTCTTTTGAATACATCGTATGGCAGTATCGGATCGATAATGGCCGATAATGAGATTTGAAATAACCGATATCGGTAAAAGCCGATAAAGGAGACATCGACCCAGTACCGTCAATGTCATAAGGTGAACGGTTCTGTGAGTAACCAGGGAGCTGTGAAGGATGGAGACGCTTCAACCAGGGAGGTATTAGGAAGGAGATCCAACATTCCATAGACCTTTTGAAGTAATGTTCGTTGCCGACAGTTTTCTTGCCTTTCTTCTAAAATTTTTTTCTCAATAGCTAGATCAACGAGGATCAGTGATGTATTGTCAACATGACAATAAAAGATAGTACACCCCTTGCGTTGAACTCGTTAACTTTTCGTTGCCAGCCGTCATGCAAATATGTGAAATTTTAACCTTTCGTCGTTATTCGTCACACTAAATATCATTTCATTTAAACTCAGCTAATAATTTCTTTACAACGTACTTTTCGAATGTGTTTGTTAATGATGGGAAAACTTGCTAAAAACTTAGAGAAAGGTATAGGCTTGAACAATGTTTCCAGCAGGTGACGTATAAAAATCGTGGGGGCACAATTGGGGTACATTATTTAAACGTTTGTTGCCAGTCGTTTTACTGAAAATCTTGATTGAAGGTTGGACATTGGCAGAAACAAACCTCACTTCAAAGCATGTATAAGCAATGGCCTTTGTCTCGGGATTACTTGGAAAAGAAAGGAGGAGATCATCATTAAAAGGGTTTAGTCAACAGAGACTTAACAATAGGAACAGAGAGACCTGTCAATCAATTGGCAGTGCCTGAAAAGAATTAAATTTTTCTCAAGTACATATTGTCTGACAGATTTGGTTGTTGTATCTCCTTCCTAACAACTCCCTGCTTCAACCAGATCTGTTAGAAAATGTGTACAGGGGAATAATTAAATGCTTTTCAGGTACCAATATTTGATTGACAGGTCTTTTTTGTTCTTGATGTTAGCCATTGTTGACTTTCCTTCTGAATAGTCATCTCCTCCTTCCAAAAACCAGTAATTCTGAAATATTGACCATTGCCAAGATATTGCTTTGACTGCGTAGCCGATAAATTTGATACGCTTTCCCGTTTTATATTAAAACGACTGTTCAGGCACGTTTAAGTGTCATTATTATTCTAGTTTCTTCACTACGTAAGGAGTACACCCGTTTTAAAAGCCATTAGGTGTCTAAATTTTGATGAGGACATTTCAAACGGTTTCAATTGTTTCTATAAAAGTGGGGAATGTATATAAGTTCAAAAAGGAACATGAAGATAAACTGTGCCCTTTTAAAAAGTGGCACCTGGAGCAGTGACCTGGAGGCACAAGAAATTTTACTCTCCTTGACAACTGACAATGTGATACCAATGGGTGAAATCAACAGCAGACGACAAGAAAAGTTGTCTAAATTGCCTAATCCCTCTAATTTTTAAAGGAATTGAGGAACCAGACAATGCAAACCTTATGCGTCGACATAACATCTAGTTTCAAAGAAGGAATAAGAGTTGGTTTTCCATCTAAATTGTCCGTGGGTCCAGGGATGGCGCCAGGATTTGCTTGATGGGGCGGGCCAAGCTATGTGATGGGGGTTGGGGGTACAGCAACCTGAAGCCCGATAAAAGCAACCAGTCGATGGAAGGGTGGAAAATACAAACTATTGAAAAAATTGAGATTTTATTGCAAAAAGGAAATTTTGCACTCCTATTGAAAAAGTTTGGGTTTTTGTTGAAGAATGTGCTCTCAATGAGACTTTGATCAAGCAAGGAAACAGTAGCATATTTGATCAAGAAAGGAAACAGTAGCAAGGGGTATTTTATGCTTTAGAGTACGCATTAAGGCTCCCCGACAAAAACAGAAAATGTCTCGACGGGAGGTCGACCCCCTTCCCCGATGGGGAGCATACCCCTTGCCCCCACCTTATGCCACCAGTGGGTCCGTCACGGTTTTTTACAGCATTAACAACGTAACAGTAGGGCTATAACCGAGTCCACCTAACCCAATTCCGGCCAATTCCGATTCCATTGGCCACCATTCCTGACCAATTCCGAGTCCAGTACCCTCCGATTCCGAGTCAATTTCAGTTTCAGGTTTTCCAATTCCGAGTCCAGCCATTTGACAATGTAGTGCCCATACAACTGCTTTTTGTACTGTTACGCTTATAATTACACGTTCATGATGAAAAGGAACACTTTTCATGAGTCAACTCCATACTCTTCCTGACCCTGTAATTTAGTTGACTGTATTTGCCCATTTTACTTGTTAAATTGCGCACCTATAATAATGTTGTCTCGGCACATTAATAACTTTTTCATTTTTGTAAACTCGTCGAGTTCAAGTCCAGCTGAGCCCATTTCCGACCATTTGCGATTCCGTGACCTCCCATTCCGGGCCAATTTCGAGTCCGGCGAAAAACGGACTCTAGTCCGGAATCGAGTCCTAGTTACAGCCCTGCAAAATAGTGAACTCAGTGACAATTTATAACTTTCAATAGCATTTTTGACGATAAACAACTGTTGTTATGACTATGATCTCTTTCAAAATATGTGAAGAATTGTGCTCACTTTCACTTGTATTTTGTTGGACATAAGGATCATTAAATGATTCGAATTTGATCATAATTCTTTTTACTTTTCGTATAAAAATTAAACAGCCTGAGTAATTCTATCTGTTCAGTCGACAATATTTAAAAGCATCAGCGTAAAATATTTTCCTCTCAAAATCTTACATTTACTTTTTATTCAAACACAACCTCATAAAAAACATCTCCACAGCCAAACTATTCCTTGTCACTTAACCACAGATAATTTTTTCCCTATCCGGGAAATGCAATATCAAGTGAAACTTGTTCTTTCATACATTCACTCAACCAACACGCAACCGGAGCGTTTAAAGTTAAATGTTTACATAATTGAATCTACCTATTAAAAACATACATGCCTGGGTGCATGATACAACACAATAACACTTTCGTTGGTCGGGCTATACAACGTTTCCCCAATCTTGCAAATCCAGCTCCAGTTATGAAAGTAACAACTGGACACTTTATTACGTTTTTACTCCACATGCCCAAAGGTCATTTGTTTGCTTTTGAAAACAATTTTGGGCATGACACGTCTTACAATAGCAGATGAAATAGTGAGCTTAACAAATTCACGATATTGCCACCAGGAGTTTCAATTTAGATATATTGTAATTGTGTTTGCTGTCGAAAATAATTAAAGCTAAAGAAGTCCCATTTCAGTCACAACAACATTTGTAAAATCCTCTTTGTCAAATTACGCCATAAATGAACTCTTGTGGAGTGACGATTATAACGATACAACGGTAGCCGGAATCCTTGTCGGATGTCAGTTTGACAGACAACAGGAATAATGTGTCGTTGACCTGTAACTGAAGAGCGGGACACACAGTCGTATGATCTTCTCGCTTGAGTAATGTACAACATCGATAACTTTAAACAGGAAAATCTAAAATAACAACAAAAGTGTCTGAAAGAATTTTATAAAATCAACTTCAGAAATTTATATCTAGTACAGTAGATACAAATGTCGGTCAGCTGTAGATACTCTGGCAGCAAAGACTCTAATAAAAGCAATTTCAGCTTTCTGAATCATTACAATATGGGTTAATTTAGCTTTCAGTCAGTATTAACTCTCATAGGTCTGCCAGAAATGTTTGTTTCAGTATCGATATGGTACATGAGTGATTATGACATATGTGAATGTTATGCATATCGATAGGCAGGCCTATTTGTTTCATATATAATGAAGCTTCTCGTGGGTTTGATTTTTTTTTTGCAATGTCGTCATTGCTGTCTGGGACTGGACAAAACAGTTATAACGTGATCGTATTTCCGTCTGTTAACAACCATTCAAAATGCCAAAGTGGTAGTATGAAAAGTAATGAGGCAATGTTAGCTATCTGACAAAATATTTGAATAAAGCTTCAATCAAAGTCATATTTCTTGACAGTTTTTATTTCTGTATGACTGCAGTCACCACCGCTCGAGGGGAACGAGAGTCAACATGTTTCGTGATTCATTGTTATTGCTGTCTACGGCTGTTAAATTTACCTATGCTTGCTGATTGCTGATAAATTAACCTCAAGACTCATTGTCAGAGCTACAAAACCAGTCTCATTTAAGTTTGATCAGTTACTGTTATATATTTGTACTCAGAATATTCATTAAAAATCATGTATTTTGGATGGTAGTTAATACTATTACTAATGCTGACAATTGAGTGACAAACTTACTTCACTAACTACATCAGGGAACTCGGAGACGGGGGGGGGGGCCACGGGGGCTTTAGCCCCGCACTTCTGCTGTGGGCATTTTGGGCCACCTTAAAAGGCTTTTATTTTATTGAACACATTGGGCCGCATCGATGATTAGCCACCACTTCAAAATTGGCTCCACGGCACCTGTACATGCCTTTATTAATGTGTCGTCATCAGCATTATTGAAATCTTCTGTCCCTCGTTATTGTAATTAGCACCATCTTTGCAAACACTAGTCATCATTGTCATTATTACGTCATCAAAAGTATATTTCCGTCGTTATCTTGTAATTTCGTTTACATTGTAAACACCGTCGCCCGAGTTGGCATCAACTAACGCAGGAAGGTAAATCAACCTTTACTTCCACGTGCTATAGAGGGGGTTTCACCAACGTCACGTGATCTTGCGTCTCTTTGGTTTTGAAGGGCAAGATCGAGCGTCGCTTTGAAGGACAAGGGTCTATAGAGTCACAATGCTATCTGTTATGCCGTGCGCGCGTGCTGTAAATACGCTTACTGCGTGCATGTATGTTTTGCCCTTCAGTGCCTGGCAATCCCAGTCTCGTGACGTCACATGAAATATACCTCTGTACATCCATTGCATCAGAAAATTTTCAATGTTTCATTAAGTGGGACCAAAATCCTCGGGTGCCCATCTTGCAAGCTTTTCAAGTTCATCATTTCAAAAACAGCTGTACAGTCCCAAGACAGACGAACTTTGAAGTATGCTTCATCCAGAACACACACTCTTCTATTTCACACTTGAAGATACACTGTTCGGTAACTTGAAGATTTCCATTGTGAAAATGCAGTCTATGTGTGAAAAGATGGAAATAATCTATCTAGACATGAATTCTTCAAACATGTTCCCTTAGAGATATACTGCTCAACATATCGCAAGTTAAAAACTTAAAAGAAATCCTATATAAGAAGACAATAGTATTTAAACTAAAAATATTAAGAAAGTATCAAAAATATCGATAAGTACACTCAGAAACATTTTTAACCTTCAGCTTCGGCACATTACTAAATGTCAGCTGGTTGTTGAGAAAGAATTGTACAATTCAGTAAATAGATTAACCTATTTTGCTTAATTTTACTGATACCGTATATTCAAAGAAAATAGAAACTGTTTTTAAGTACACATTTCTTAAATATTTGTATTTATTCGTCATTTACACCTTTAAAGATAGGCTATGAAAGTTAATAGGCCTACATTAGTTTCATTCGCACACCAATTTATTGCTTTCAACAGTTAAAAGACGAATGTGAAACAGAAAAACGAACACAAGCATAAAGCGAGGCCAGAGAGCCTTATATACCCATCGTACCAATAATCCTATTGGCGCCATTTATAGCACATGCAAGGCTGTGAACACATCACAATCGATACTAACCTAGAATACATCGACATATTTTAAGTGAAGGGTGATCTATAATATATTACAAATAACGTGTTCAACAATGTTCTTGATTATAAATCAACAGTTGCAATGAGCATAGCGTAAAAAGCATGCGTTCAATTCAATTATTTTTTCGACTCTACTCATAGTCTTAGTTGAGCGAAAACTGCTTTCGAAAAGCAAATCAAAACAATATCCTCAATGGTGGGATTAATTTGGTGTGTAATAAACGAAACTAAGTGCACATACCGTCAACATTACCCGTCGCTGGGTGAGAGCGACAAGGGGCACAGTTATACAGCCAGGGAGGTTTATAACTATAGCGTGTCTCAGAATACTTTACAGTGAAGATTTGACAAGTACCTGGGGAATCCTGAATCGAATAATTATAACAGTTAGGACATTTTTATCAGAGTGAAACCGTGTAATAGAGACTACTGTTGGTAGCTATGGGCGTTAACCATGGCGGTAGTCATAGGGAAACAGGGCACACATCCTCACCCCTTTGGAGGGTGGCTGAAACGATATCAGATGTCTTCCAGGACTAGTGCATGTAGGCGCGTTCCCTAAGACTCATTGAGAGTTGCGGATGTCACATAAAAACAATTACAATTGCGAATTCAGTGACAGTGTGAATGACTTTTGGAAATAGTGAAAGCATGCACAAAAGTTTTCAAAAGTGTTTTATAAATGCTGTTTTCGACGCCCTTTGCACTGCCACCCAGCGAAGGCACCCATCGTAAGTAATTGCCTATTATCTTTATTGTTCGCTTGTTGGAAAGCTTTAGTGAAATCATTCTTCAAAGGAAGTCTAGTATTATCCATCGTACCCACCCACAAGGTTCGTGCATCGTCAGATCGATTAGTCGTTAATCCAAGTTGAGCTCTCATTTAAAGTGGGTATGACACCGTGCCGGCCAAGGTAAGTATTAAAGTAAATGATCTTTGAGTACAGCTTGAAATAAAAACGAATCTTTTCCGGACTAAACTACGTCCGTATATACCGGAATACGACCATGTGAATTCCCAAATACAGGCCAGGCACAGCCCACCTGAATCCGAAAGCGAACAAACGTATGTGAGCGCGTCCCAAAACGTGATGTCATTTGGGGCACGGTTAGTAACGCCGCTGTACTAGGCAGCTGACTCATAGTTTTACACACAGAATCATGTGCATGCTAAGCTGGTACATCACTGCAAACACCTGTGCTATCGGGTGGGTCGGTGACACGTCACTTCTCCATGACAACGAAGTGTTGGAGTGAAAACAAATATATTGCGCGTATTCTGCACACAGTGGATTCTAGGGATTATTTTCACTCCAACAGTGTAGCGCGTAAAGTGTTCCCATACGGTCATACTGCAGTCAGTTGTTGTTTTCATTCCAAAGTTGCTAGGGTAACGAAAAGACCCGGATGACCTACCTACCCCATAGTACTAGAGCAGCGCGTGTTACCATTGACCTGATTGTGAACAATGCGTGGTTGCGCGGTGGCTTAGCATTCGTAATAACACCGTCACTGAACAACCCATGCATAGCTGTTCTGTACAGGGCGCCGACCGCGTTCTTTGTGCACAAAAATAGAGCTGAGGCTTATGTAGGGAAGCTAAAACACGCGCCCACATATGCACGCGTGCGTATTGGCCAATGATGTGCCTCGAAGCCCAAACACAGTCCGCGCTTTGTGCTCTTTGTGCTGCTCGGGTATTGTGATGTAAGTGCCTTTTCATGAAGTTGCTTAGATAACTTTTCCTCAGCGTATATCATGGTTATATGGAATATTGCGCACTTTTGGCGGTTTTTCGCAAGTATCTTGGTAAACTTACCATTCGTATCCATAAAATTGTCACCAGAAAATCTTTAGTTCGTCGCCTTTACAATGACAT
>WURT03166353.1:0-10585 GCA_009936505.3 Holothuria glaberrima | reverse complement strand
AAAAACATTTTCTTAACATTGAGAATGTATACGCGTACGATTGTTTGGGTACACACCACCCTCGCAATATTATTGACTCCGGTAGTAAAGAACAGTTGTACTCATTGGTGGGGTGGTGAAAAGGAGTAGTCTGGGTACTAGACATGACTGCACAGGGACAGGTACATGAGAAGATATGAATAGATACTGCACCGTATATAATGCTGATATATGATTACCGGCACTTCATTAGGGTCATGCGTGGCCTTGTATTGTGTATTTTCTTGTCATGGAAATCATGTTCAGTGTGTTGTTCTCGTTTTACATTGAGGTTCACTGTAATGTTTCATTCAAATACTATTCTCGTTCGGGAGACTGGAGAGGGGGGAGTTTTCACCTCCAGACATGCACTGAATATGTACTGTGAACCTTGCCATGACCTACATACACCTTTTTCGTCAATCAGCATGCATTGTAACTGTAAACTACACACTGCATCTCGAAGTGACGCATCGAAATTGACGCATTCTGTACAGACAGGCATGCGAGTTGACGTATCCGGAAGGATGCGTAAAATTGACGTGACGTGACGTATACGGAACGCATACGCATCCTGTGTGGACAGGCCTTAAAGGTGACGTGACGTGACGTATACGCAACGCATACGCATCCTGTGTGGACAGGCCTTTAACACACATGGACTTTGCCAGAAATTAACGCATCCGGAAGCATACGTCAACTTTTTTTCCGCATCGATCGTGACGCGAAGCAACGCATCCTGTGTGGACAAGCCTTAACAGTGTATTATGTGATATGCACCAAGACGCATCGAGGATAAATGCACTTGATATTCCTTTCAGTTTCTTTATAAGGTTTACCAATGTCAAGTGCGCAAAAACGTACGGCAGTTACATTGTGACCAGAGAGCTGTTTCTTGGATGGACACTCAGGTGGATATATATCGAACAGTTTAATGTATGTTAATACTGTAAGACCAAACAAATCGTGAGGAGATTATCAACGATAAGCCATTTATTGGGCTCAAAGTAATTTCCTTCCTTTGTTTGGTGGCTCTAGTTTGATACCATTCACCAAGCAACATCATTCAAGTCACTTAATCCCTTAACAAGTGGCCTGCACAAAACAATACTTTGATGTGTAGGTTTGCGCCGTCGACACGTTAAGAGCAGGGTTGGCCCCACAGAAGCGTTGATTGGGACAGTTTTGATAGCGCTATCAACTCTCTACCAAACCTGCTACTATCAGTACACTCTAAAAACACTTTGGTCAAATTGACCAGTGATTGGGTCAACTATGCACCGAACCAAACTTGGCCAAATAGTTTGACTACACAATGGTCAAATTTGACCATTCTATGGTAAAATCTGACCAATAAGTGGTCAAATTTGACCATAATTTTGTCAATCTATTTGACCAATTTTGGTTCGGTGCATAGTTGACCCAGTCATTGGTCAATATGACCAAAGTGTTTTTAAAAGTGCAGGTGCAAAACTACCACACAGAAGACGCTGATAGAACTGCTCTCTGCAGGGAGGTGTTATTAGTAACACCTCCCCGGACCCATTAATATATTACAGAGCGGGAATTTCCCTGTTGGTATGGTTAGTTATCGCCTTTGGAGTGTTTATTTAGGTATGCAACCTCAAATACAGGGAGAAACGTGGTGGGAATTTGTCCATAGATCTCGACAATTCATCTTTTATGTTGTTAAAGGCCAAATATTTAAATCTTCGGCTCTTGTTAACTTAGACAATGTCACGGTGAGGTTGTGCGGTATATCATAGGTGCCGCTGGCGACAGCATGCATGAATGCTGGTGTGACGTGATTATACTCATCGCCAACCGGAATGGAGTGCAAAAACTGAAAGCTGGACCCAGCGGAATCATGGCTGCGAGGTAGCGGTAATGTGATACAAATAAGAAACTACAGACGACAGAACTTTATAGATAACCACTCCCTGAGATAACTAGGGTCCATAACGCCTTGTGTTTTATATTTGAAACGAGCTATGCTTTGGCGTAGGAACTAGGGAGCATGATATTCTTTACACACTGTGCGACCATTAAGACTAAAAGTTTACACAAATTATTGGGTGTGTAGGAAGGTGACAAAATGGGACAACTGACGAAACAATGAAGTGGGCTTAAAATGAAAGATCTAGAATCCAACTACCTTTCTATGTATATACCCAAGGCGAAAGTGACAGGGCATATGCAAAAGGTACGTAAAATCCCCACCCACTCATTTTCATCCCCGTCAAGAGTCCTTCCTGCGCTCTCTACATTAGAAAAAAATAACGGGGTTATCACACTTCTGCGAATAAATATAATTATGGATCGGATTTAACAACGAACAATGGAAAGTAATAAGATTTCTGTCGACTCTTAGGGCAACACGATAGCCAACGTCTGTATACTATGTACTCAATTTAGGGCGGGATAAATTTCCTCATATAACACTTGTTACCACGCCACGGGCGGCGATTTGTCTTCAGTATTAGGGGGCATGACTGCATTTTCAAACAATTTACTGTGAGGAAAATCAGTCTTCGGGCGGTTTCTCAAATATTGGGGGGACGTGTTCCTCCTGTCCCCCGGGATCGCCGCCCATGGACTACGCCTTCATGCCTAAATAACATATAACATTACCACTAGGGATAGTTTCTGTGCAGCGGCTTTTTCCTGATAGGCTATCAGCATTGATAGGAAATCCCTTCTAACAGAAAGCTGTGCGCCAAAAATATGCTATCAGTACTGTAAGTGGTATTAATAACGCTATCAACGCTTCTGTGCGGTCGCATGGTAAGCCGTTTTACTTTTTATTAGATATTTGATGATATCAACAATTAGTAGGTGATATCAGCAAATCATTTGATGATATCAGCAATTATTTGCCGATATCATCAAATAATTGCTGATATCACCAATTAGTTTGCTGATATCAGCAACTATTTGCTGATATCAGCAATTAAATGCTGATACCGCCAATTCAATTGCTTGATTTCCAATTTTTCTTCAAGACTTCTCTTCCAAAATGGACACGTTTGTAAACTTTTGACTGTATTCATGTGGCAAGTGAGGGTTCTTTCAGTGTACATCATAACGTGCAATGCTGCAAGCTGCAATTAAATTCAGCTTATTGTTTGTGAGAGCGCACTAGGCCTGTTATTACAGAGTACGATTCACATGGTTGATTAACTGGTGTATGTATACAGTGCGACGGAGCGAGACTAGGGAGGGCAAGCCAAATTCTTGCCCATACTTCGGAGAAATTGGCCACTCAGCCCTTCGTTATTTCAGAAGCCAAAATGTAAATGCGCATACACTCACCGTGCTGAGCGGGACAGATTACAATCTGTCCATGATTTTACGCGATGGATGAAAGGGATCGTATGCTTAAGCGGGAAGCTGCCACTTGGTGTGTAGGCAAAATGGGCAAATACGTTCACGAAACAGAAAAGCTTTTGTTAGAGTGAAGAGGGCTACATTGGAAAATGACAGTAATAATAGAATAATAAGCAGTGTTTTCACTCATCTTCCTATAGATCAGATCCTTATTATTAGGAATATCTTGGAGGGGCACTGCCCAAGATGCCCATTGCCACTAGCCGCCACTGACTATCAGCAACACTTATTGCGCTGATAGCAAATTTTGAGCGCACAGAAGCTTACAGATAGAGGGATTAGCTATCATTGACGATAGGCTATCAGTAAAAGGCCGCACAGAAACTATCACTAATGGTATTCAACTCACCAACAGTGACCAAGGCATCTATAGTGAATTTGATAGCACAGTAATTCCTTCATAATGTAGGAAAATATGAGGCGGAGAGGCCGCCATCGATTCCGCCAATTACGGAGAAAAAGGGCAAATGTACGATCCTTTAATAGAAGAAAGTGACAGTTAATTTGTCCCCCAAAACGGGCTTTTCGAAGAATTTTCCATGATGTTTTTCGATATTGTAGGAACTAGAACTGTATAAAAGAGAAGAACAAGAGTTACAGACAAGTTTCCGCGATGCATTGGTATAGCCTATAGTAACAGTGGTCATCAAAGGGAATTTGTCCCACCCTATGTTGAGTACCTTTACATAGTAGTAGATAGTATGTTGCGGTAAAAGTCGGCTGAAGTCTGATTCCTTTCTATTACGCGGTGAAATCCTCCTTTATTATATGCAAGTGGTTTCCTGGTTATAATTTTTCTTAATATAGAGGCGCGCTCAGAAGGGATTTTTGGACGGGGATAAAAAATGAGTTGTTGGGGACTTGACGTAAGCTATCGTGTGCATAATTTCCCCTTTTATGGGGATATGCATGCAAAAGTAGTTGGATACTAGAATTTTCATTCTAAGCCCACTTTACTGTATGGTCAGCTGTCCCATTTTGTCACAGTCCTACTAATATTTTGCATTAATTTTTAGTCTATATGGGTGTACAGTGTGTAAAGAGGATCATGTTCTCTCGTACCTCGCCAAGGCATAGCTCGTTTCGAATATAAAACACAAAGCGGTCCGGACCCTAGTCATCTATAAAACCCTGTCATCTACAATATCTAATTTGTATTACATTACCGCTACTACGCAGTCATGATTCCAATGAGCCCAGTTGTCAGTTTTGCACTGCATTCGGGTTGGCGATGTGACGTGTCCCGTGCCTCCAGCATTATTCATACACGCTGTCGCCAGTGACACCTTTAATATTACACACAACCTCACCATTGTCTAAATTAACAAGAGCCGATGATGTAAATGATTGTCTTTCATCAGCAAGAAGAATGAGCATGTAATGTTGGCAGAGAGTTGCTGAATGTAGGTCTAATCTACGCGATCTATGAACAAATTCCTACCCCTTTTCTCCCTGTATTTGAAGTGGCATACCTAAATAAAACGCTCCAAATGGCGATTACTGGCCAAACCAATTGGGAAATCCCCGATCTGTAATATGTTAATGAGTCTATCAGCGCCTTATCAGAGAGCAGCTCTGTCAGCGTCTTCTGTGTGGTAATTCTGCACCTACTGATAGTAGCAGGTTTGATAGAGAGTTGATAGCGCTATCAAAGCTGTCACTATCAACGCTTCTGTGCGGCAGCCCCTGATATAAAAGAATACAGTTAGCCCCTTCCTTTACAAGAAACCTTACTGCAAATGAGTTGACGAGGCAGTCGTCTAACTTTTGTTTCACCAATATGAAAAGTTTCCGGAAGTTTCCTGAAATAACCAGATATAGATTCTTGTTCATATTTTGAAAAAAAAACCTTACTAATATACTGTCATGTACTCGGACTTGACCGACTTGAACGACATGACTTGGAGACTCGGGCCGAGATCGGGTACGAGACCGGGTACGCGACCCACTATTTTTCCCACGAAGATTGCTAAGTTAACGAAAAACAGATATTCCTTTAGATTTACATGGAATTTTATCGCTCCTTTTCTCCCAGGAAGGGAAAATAATTCTCTAGAGAGAACCTTTCAGACGCCGTCCTGTCTTCTTGCTGCGATCCGCCCTGTAAAGACCGATACTTCTCTAGGACGGTTCTTTTCATGGTTAATGACTTGGTTCTAACAGTTCTAACAACTCCCTGGTTCCAAGGACGGGTGTAACAACCACTTTTGTCACAACACTTTTGTCTCACTTACCCACTTTTGTCAAAATTATTGCCCACTTTTGTCACAACAACCACTTTTGTCACAATTAAGTTGCCCACTTTTGTCACAACGGAAGTCACGACTTTTGTCACATTGTGACAAAAGTGGGCAATGGTTGTGACAAAAGTGGTTGTTATGACAAAAGTGGGCAAATATTATGACAAAAGTGGGTAAGTGAGACAAAAGTGGTATTTGTGACAAAAGTGGTTGTTACAACGGGTGAGAGAAGGGGCACTTTCTTTTTTCTATGTCAAGAAACCAGCGTCGTAAAATATTGTCCAAAGTCTCTTTGTAACTACAAACAGGGCACCTGGAATGAAATTGAGATAGAAAAAGGAATTGGCGATAAAAAGAAAACTGGTGCCGTGTTGTAGAATAACTCAATGTAGGGGAGCCACTGTAGCAACCAAAATAAAATTTGAATGGTGAAAATAACTCGCAAAGCTCCTTGAAATTCTGCACTTAGTGGAACACCGTTTCCATGATAAGACTCACACTCCGGTATCCTGATAAAAACTGGTTAAAATTGTGCAGGGTTGTAAGAAGGAGGGAGACTTACATGAGAATACATCGCTAGCCCATCAACGTATGATCCACAAATATGTGAAGTCTGCGGACGGCTAGCGCTGTCTTTTAGATTGTAAAAACGATTGATAAAGGTAAGAATGACCAATGACTGATATACACAAAATACAGAAATGTGAAGAATGAAAAATATTGCAGAAAGATTGACATCGTCATTTGAGCTGATTTCAAAGTCTAAATCTCAATGAAAATTTTCTACCTGTCTCTCTACTTGTAAGTACGCACCTAGATACTATTTGGGACAGGGTGATAAGTAAAACGAATTTCCCAAATTCTTTTATTGTGTTAATTAGTGAATAAATCAATACCGTGTGAGAATCACCAGCCTCAAATAGTCAAGAGTATGTACGTGAATACGTGAGTATAAGTGGGTGTATGACAATTGTTGAGTACGTCTCATACGTGATGTATAGGTTTATCACAGCGAGAAAGGTCCCCGTTGCTTTTGGTGGTGGTAAGAAGTCATGTGAGTTCACCTGATTTCAAAACCTGAAAACGTTGTAAACACTAGTTTTTAAGACAGGAATGATAGCTACCTGTCACGGGTCGTGGAGAACTTTCTCCAGGACAATTCCTAACTGAGACAATTCCCGTCTGGACATTTACTGACAAAAACTTCCACTCTCGGTCAATCCCAAATGTTGTGCTGGTGGAAGTTGTCTGAAGGGCGCAGGTTATGGGGGATTTTCCGGGTTAGAAAGTTTCCTGGTTGGGAATGGTCAGGGTGAGAAATATCATGTGGGAATTGTCCGGAGGGCAGTAGCCGGTGTTGTTGGACGTGAAAGGTTGTCCTTGTCTAGGTCCACTTGATTTAGAGAAGAAATTTGTTAGGGAATTATAAAAACCCGATGATATATGTACTTTATACGGCCCTCTTGTAAAACTCATAGGACGCAAGCATCACGAAATGTCTTCTGACGTAGTAGAACACACGTTCTAGCCACGGAAGACCGCTTAATCCGGGGCTATTCTACAAAATAATCTTGTCTAGTTGGAGGAGGTAGGCTTTACTTTTTTTTTCTTTTCGAGAACAAACAAAGAACTGTGCTTAGGTGAAAAGTCTCCCAATGGTTGCATTTATAGAAGTCAAAACGGAAAAATAACTAAATGTGTTTACCTTCAAAATTATTAGGTATGAAAGTGGAAGAGAGTATATCAACTAAATCTGTTTTTGTTAATTATTCCTTAACGTTTTGTTGTGCGGTTTTGGATAACATGGACTTTAAAACACCAGTCTGGATGCAACGTATCTGCTTAATTAAAGGAACTCATTATTTGAAAAAAAAAGAAATGAACAAAATAGTTTCCAGCGGCTTTTTTTTTATAAATGTATCTACATTTTGAAAAAGAAAATAAATGAACGTACCTTAAAACTCGTTTTTATGGTACCCTCCTCTTCATATTTACAAACTATTATACTCAGTTTTTGTTTCTTTTTTACTGTCATACTGTATCAAAAGAACGTTTGTGGCAATCTGCATATGCCACTTAAAAGAAGTCAGTTCAAACACGTAAGTGGTAATAAATATATGAAAGCGACAGCGGTGGAGGTGGGGATGAGGAGAGACGGCAGACACTGTGGTCACATGGATCAAAGGAATTATTCTAAAAGTGGTATCTTTTCCTTTGCTGATAATGATTAATATCCAATTTCGTACAATAAACTATCGTCTAATTTTTTCTCCTTCTTCATATTTACAAAGTACCTACTTATTTTTCCACATACGTGGACTGACTCCGTTCTCCACCAAATCACATTCTCCCATAATTTGGGGGTTTTCCTTAAAACAGGACACCGATGTTCACGTATGGTGGAACGAAATATATGGAAGGATCTGTCTCGGGCTAAAGACGACAAGGGGTCATCAAGCACGCAGCACTCCCCAGTGTTGACAAATTTTCCTCATTTCGTCCTTTTGTAAACCTCCCTGACTTCTTTTTGTTATAAATTTGGGATTATTACTACATTGTGCGATAAAAAGTTAAGTCAGACTTAGTAAATTACTTAATAAAAGCCTTTAAAAATAAGATTGCAGTTCTAGCCCCACCGAGCAAATTTAGTTTTAGTGTCATTGTGATACTTGAGGGTGTCATTGAACCAATTACCCAAAAGCAGAAAAAAAATCCAATTTAAACAACCCTCAGGATTTTTATTTTCTCACTATTTATCAAATTTTGGTAGTGTGTGTCACAATTTCTGGAAAACTTTTACGAGGGATTATAAAGTGATAAACTCCATCAAAGTATCACAAATGTAATTGTGAATTTAATTTACCTGTTTTTACGCATTTGTATGTTATGTAATAGTTTATCTGTTGGGCCAATGTTTTAACCTCACCTAGGAAAAATCCTCCCTCACGCTCCTCTTGCAAAATTGTGTTTTACCTTTATATATTAATAATATTTTTTAATTATATTATTATATTTATATTATTAATTAAATAAATATTTTTTTAATAATATTTTTACACCGTTAGTCGACAGGTTTTCACACTTGTATTTCTTGCCTCGGAGTCACAAGTTTCATACCTAGGTTTTCAAAGCTATTTGCAGACAAAGTGCTGGTTAATACCATTTTGGCACAAATGGAAGTTAACTAATTACATGTTTTATCTATGAGAGATCATTATTTTAATTTGATTTGTCTTTAGAATATGCTGTCATGATACTGTACCTTTTATTTGTACGAAGTGTGAAGAACCTCTTACTTCTCCATGAAAACATTGATAAAACCCATCGTGATAAAGAGATACACTTTGGATAAACATTGAATAATTGAAAAACACTATCGTCGTGCTTGCAAAATTGTCGTCCAAGAAAAATGCGTCGAAATAAATGACTTTCCCTGAGTGTTCCCACTTGTAAATTGCAGTCATTTCATCGCCGCATTGTAATATCAAAGAATCAAAGACCGTCACAGAGTGGCGATAAGTAGTTATGTTGTATGCTGTAACTCTTAAAAGCGGAAATATTAATCCAACAATTAATGTTATGGTAACACACTTACACATTTTTACGTGCATGTGTCTCTTGCGAAGCAAGAAAAGCTAAAACCTTTGCAACATCACAAGCATTAAAATGTTATGTTCTCTTTTTATCGCGTAATGACATTTCACGTCTGCAAGAGCATATCAGAAAAGGCGACCTTCTTTCATGACTGGCATTTTGTCTATGAAGGTGTAGCGGACTAACCGAGAAGGACCGAGTTACGTTTTAGGACGACGGATACCTTTAGGTGACGGTAATGAAAAACCAGATGAAGCATTTTGCGGGCCGTGAAAATTGTATTTATGTTTTATAATTGGAACTACAAATGTTTGAAAGGCGAAATGAATAGGATGATGTATTCCGAAATACACCGAAGGGAAAATTAAAAAAGGCAAATGAGGACATCTCTCTTTCGTTTTGTTGCAGACAAGCGGAATCTTCTATAATGATCAGGATGGGAACGTTTGCCATTTTACTCTCGTGTTTGATGGTCATCGTGCCTTTGTCTGGTGAGTGAAACCTCTCTCCACACAGCCATCCCACTTTGTTTACGTTTTTCATAGAATGAAAAAATAAAGCTATCTTTGATTTTTTTTTTGAAGGTGGAAGCAATGAAACATGCGACTCGCCACAATATCTTGAAGTTGGAAAGTCTGGAGTTATTGAGTGCTCATTTGAAGATGATTTGTACGCTATTGCGTGGTATATTTTTGAAAGCCTTGCAGAACGAACGCCTCTCGTTCAACTGGTTGATGGTGTGAAGAAAGGTAACGGACTGTCCACTGGCGAATTTAACATTCGAACAGACGGATCGCTGGTAATAACCAACGTGACCATTCTGCATGAAACAAATTTTACAATTTTTGTCTTTCCACATAAAGGTGACAATCCTTCCTCTGTAAACATCGAATGTTTTGTTCTAGGTAAGTTTGTATTTTGTTTTTACAAGCTCACAAACATATACAATCAAATCGGTTATGTAATTGTTAAACACGACGATTGTCGTTATGTACATTTAGGGTCAATGCAGGTGTCGTGTTTTGTTTTGTTTTTTTTTTTTTTTGCAGTTGTGTTTTTTTTTGGGGGGGGGGAGGTAGATATGCAAACTTTGGCACCATTCTAAAATTCGATCTTAAGTGAGTATGGTAAAATAGTCAACTTTACTCAGGGATTGCACTGGCTTAGGCCAAGCCCAGGTCGGTGAATGCTTAACAATGAACTCTTTGGGATACAAAAACGCTGCCTCGACAATGCATGGACAAAAGTGGTAAAATAAAAAAATGGTAAAATATGTAGTAAAGAAAGCGATTTTTTAATTTAAAAAAATAACTAGAGTTTCAACAGATGATGATATATATACATAT
>WURT03166342.1:0-10585 GCA_009936505.3 Holothuria glaberrima | reverse complement strand
TATATATATTCTTTTCATAAAATGAAATATAGTCGAACGAACCCGGGAATTTGGGGGCTGCAGCTCAAAGAAATTCAAGTAAAACCCATTTCACAGGCAAGCTTTTGAGAAAACCAGCTACTTTGGGGGCAAAAAAAGCTGTTCCCGAGCAAAAGCGGCTCACTCCAGAAAACATCCCCCAAACCTATGAACCCATGTAATTGTAAATAGGTATCTACATTTCACACGTGCAAATACCTCAGCTATGAACTACCGGTATCGGTTATTATAAGTGACTTCGGCTAGGCAGTTTTTATAATTTCGGTTCGTAAACTTTCATTCAAACTTGTAAATATCATCTTCTCCGTAAGCCATTATCAATCTATTTTTTCTAGAATAATTCGGATTGCAACTGATAAAAATGAAGATTGCTTTGATACTGTTGGGTTTTGTGGCTGTAGGGTTGGCACATCCCCCCAGGATTACCCCTCTCTCGCAGCAGATGATAGACTATATCAACAACCTAGATACTACCTGGAAGGTATGTACTTCATGTTTATAAAACACCAAAACTACATGTAAGGTATATGTTTTAATGTTTAACAAGACGTGAAAACTACCAATGAAAAACATGTTTTAAAATACCTGCAAACTACATAGAAGGTTTGTATTGATGTTTCAAGTTTCATAACCATGTAAGGCGAGGGAGGGAGAGGGGCAAGACAAAAGCACGACTGCCAGGTCTCTCTCAGTCCAGTGTTGATAACGACCCGTTGAATCCCTCCGAACAGGGCAACCTGCAGCGGCTGGTTGAGATTTGAACGAAGGAAGGGGCACAAGATCATATCTGGGTTGACAAGAACCACTAATTTTAGCTAACTATGAACATTTGAATACTTTTGCATTAAAAATTAATATCCACTGCTTCCTTAGTACCCCTCCCACCCAAAATTTCCTCCCCTCCACCCGTGTCGTGTCAAGCTAGTGTTCGCATTAAAACTTTTCCCTGATACGTCAATTTTCATCCATTGCGGCATGGTCAATTGGTCATTTTCTCTGAGTACAGTCTAACGTTATTTGCCTTAAAAGTAGCATCACAGTGACGAATGACGAAGGAATGTGTATTTCCCTACAAATTCCCGTCAGCACCTAGGTCAGTTAGCTTTGTAACTGAGAATTAAATGGATTGGCAAATGGCGGGTCAGTGGTAAAAGTTAAAATGGAAAGAAAAGAGTCAAGTTTTTCTTAGAGGGTCAGATTTCCATTTTCTTGAGGGACAATTTATTCTCCAAAATTGTTCTAGACGCTTCAATTAAAGAGAAGGCGAAAATAATGTCATATCCATACGTTCTGAATTATTTTACGGACGTTCTGTGGTTTAGTTAAAGTTGAAGTGCCTCCCCTTTAAATTTCTCTGCAGTTTTGTTATCCTGTGCCCTGTAGTAAGCTCCTAATCCGAGAGTACCCAATTTCAAGGATTAACTTCATTCGTGTGAGAAAATTCTTACCGGCAAAAGCAAAATTCTTCAACAGTCTGCAGACAGTTTTTACAGTGTATCAATCTTTCATTTTACTTTTCATGACTGAGCCTAAGTTGTTTAAAAACATATTTTTGGTTTGCTTCAAGGGGTAACCAGTTGGAGGTCTGCTATATGTAGATGGGGAGCAACCCCCTCCCTTTCATCTCCTTTTCACAACCCTTAATGTTTCAATAGATTTGTAAATTTGTCGGAATGCCTAAGTTTGTCATTTTGAGGCATAACATGAATCAAGTTGCATTAAGAATTCCAATCTTTTACATTTTATTGAGGCCTGCCTACGCTCCTGTGCAAATGTCGCTTTAGTGATATATGGTAATAATATTGAAACACATCCACAATCAAGACGAAAGTGAAATATAGCCGAGGAGGCTGGTTGGGTTTCATAGAAGGAAGTGTGCTTACAACTTCCGTATTCTTTTTTTCACATTAACACCCACAACAGGGGTCTTCCATAGACATCAATTTAAACTGCATTGGACGCATGTATGCACCAATGAGTATTGGGTACACCGACGTACATCGTGTCCTACTCGAGGTCGTAAACGTCCACATCCACAAATGTACGCCTGAGTTTTTGTCGCCCAATGTCCAGCTCTATAACCAGATAACCCGATAACGTAGCGTGGGAAGACTTTTATCTATACAGAAAAGTTATTATGAGTTTTGAAGCACAAGTCTGCAAAATTTATTAGCAGTATTGTAGTACCCGTACCCCTACTCGAGTACAAGGTTATGCACTCGTACCCGTACTCATCACATAGTATCCGTACCCATACCCGTACTCATGTGGTACCCGTACCCGTGACCCATACTCAAAATAAAATTTTCTTCGGACTCGTACCCTTACTCATGACCTAGTAGCCGCACCTGTACCCGTACTCATGACCCGGTACTTGTACTCGCACTCATTGTCCAAATAATAAAATGTTCTCAACTCAAAGGCATGTTGATGTTTTAATGTACCATGTATTTTAGTACTGGAGGGAATATGCAGTCACCCCAATTTGAATTAGTGTACACAGGAATCCTATTTCATGAATGGCACTTTTTAAACATACGACAATTTTTCTTTTATCACATTGCTGAATTTAGACAGAATAACTCCCTATTTTACGTTAAAATGTTCAAATTTGTAAACATAATTTAACATGCGTGAAAGTGAAGTCTGCTTGAAAGCGAAATGAGAGAAGATTCGAAAGATTTAGAATAAATTTAGGCCACTGCCTATTCCCTTTAAGTACCGTACTGGACTCACACTTATTTCACCACAATTCACATTTTAATACTGGTTAACAACAAAATAAGGCTGACATTTGCTTTTCGCACATTGTATAGTGCATGCACATATTCATATTCGAAATTCGAGTGTGTCCAAATACCCAATAATTACATCAGTAAAGTAGTAAAGTCTTGTGACCCATGCTCATAACCGTACTCATGACCTGGTACCTGTACCCGTACCCGTGCCCATAAAGTTGGTACCAGCATCCGTACTCATGACCCTGAACACGTATACCCGTACACGTACTTGTGATTACTTTTTCCTCGGGACCGTACATGTACCCGTACTCATGACTTGGTACCCGTTCCCGTACTGTAACCGTACGCATGCCCCGTTACCCATACCCGTACCCGTGCTCATGACCTGGTACCCGTACCCGTTCTCGTACTCGTGGTCGTGTACTCACATTACAACACTGGTTTATAACAAACACTCAACTTGCCCCATAACATAACCGCACTTTTGGCCGTTCGAAATCTCGACTGCACATGTGCACATCCTGAAAGTTGGGGGATAAACAGTAACACTGCTATGCCTCCAACACATGCCAAAAATTGAATTTATTTTGGCAGACAACCACATCATTCCTCTTTAGATCAAATGGTAACGGTAATGGTTTGCTGTGGTTTGTGTCGTGGACAGTGCATAATCCGTCTTTTTGGTCTAAATAGCCTTTTAATCTGTAACAAATTTCATGTATTCTCCATGGTACTATGCATTCTGGGCACAGATAGTCTTCCACGTATCCCACAATTCTGTGTGCATTTGCCATCGCGCAAAGGCTTATTTAAACCATTCGCTTTACGGTTTAGCCAAACAACTTTCAATTCTGGTATACCCGAGAGATCGGTTTTCGATATCCATGATGTAGGTTTATATTGTGTTTTACTGCTTTCTTTACCTTTCCCTCAGGCTGGGCCCAACTTCAGGGGCCGAACACTCGATAATGTGAAAAGTTTGATGGGTACTTGGATTACCACTGGAAGGAAGACTGGTCTCCCAGAAATGCACCGCTACGATATCACAGACGTTCCAGACACATTTGACGCACGTACGCAGTGGCCGAATTGTCCAACTATCAAGGAAATCAGGGACCAAGGTTCATGCGGATCCTGCTGGGTAAGATGTTATACCAAAATAGCGCCATCTCTAAAAAGTATTATCTTCTTTGGCGTAATCAGTTGCAGTAATGTAGTTTTCAACCAGTTATAAGCTTCTTTAGACCCATTCTTCTCCTCGCTAATAAAGGCAGTGAGGCTTTCCCCACCCCTTCAACCAAGAAATCGACGGAAAGCATCTCATTTAGGTGACGATGACACTGCGAATGGAGCTGACGCAGGTGTATTTGTTTCTAATTTTCATTCCTGTCCATTTTTCTGGCATTCGATAAAAAATTCGGGAACTCAGTAGAAAATTCAGGCAATCTTTTCAGTTTTACTTCATCTCTGCCGGAATTTCAGTTTGAGTAAGGTATCAAATGTTGTCCATGTCTGGTCTACTGTTACAAAGACATGCTGAACTAGATTTGAGACCTACTTTTTGGCAATCAGAGACCGACTTTCGATTTTCACTGGGGGTGCCATACCCCCACACCCAGGCCCTTTCCATTTCTTTCGCATCATATTTTTTCTCCCGTCTTATTCAATTGTCCCACACGGGCTAGGCTCGAAGTCAGGAAAAGTGTTGAAGGGTGGAGCGTAGCTTATAGGGGCGACATATTTTCCAGGCTGGGTAAGATAGTTCATGTTAAGAAGTATTTAGACCAGGCCCGTAGCCAGACAAGGTACTGAAGGCAGGGGCACAAATAATCATTCATATTGCAACTCGTTTCCCAAAATGTTAAATTATTCTATACATTAGAGATATTCTACATTTTGATTACTTATTGTAAAGTTATACGCTTTTCATAATTATAAATGGTGCATCAGTGATCAGTAAGTAGTTATGTGAAAAAAGTATTAATTTGTTTGTAAATGGAGAAAATTTCAACAGGGTCAAAAGCTTCTCTAAAGCGCGTGCGTGTAGGGTGGATGGGAGGGGGTTTCATGACCTTGGTCAGAACTATTTCCAGGGCTAATTGCGAAATCCTAAAAGCGAGGGATCCAGGTACAAAAACTTTGGAACCATTTTCTCACGATTTAAATCCATTAAATGACTGCTTCTACCACTTTCGGCTTGATTTCATTCACTCAGCTGTACTGCAATCTATGGAATCAAACATGTGCCTATAGTATTTTGGTTAGGTTTGTGAAAAAAGTGAAGAGGACGATCCCCTCTACTCTCCAAACTTTGGGGAGGGGCATGTTCTCCAGTTCCTCACCTGATGACGCCCACGGAAAATTTATGTACAATTTATGTCAAAGAATGTCACCCATCACGTCGGAAATATGATTGATTAAATATACGATTCTTAACCTGACGGTTCAGTCTGTGCTCAATTTTCGGAAAACAATATATCTTCCTTTTCCACATTAATTTATTTATTTTTGTTTATTTCAAGGCTTTCGGTGCCGTAGAAGCTATATCTGACCGTTACTGTATCTGGTCTAACGGGACAATGAACTATCATATTTCTGCAGAAGATCTGATGACATGCTGTGAAAGCTGTGGCAATGGGTATGAACATTTAAATACGAATCTTCATAGAAACGAAACGAATTTCAAAGAAAAGACGAATTGGGAAATTCCGCGGTAGGTCCAGAGGGGTCACAAGGTCAGTTCTACCGTGATAACCTTTTTTGCCTGTGTGCGCATGCGTGTGATATACTTGCTTGCTCGGCGGACGTGTATTCAGCCTGACCTAACGTTGTCTGTGCTTGTAATGCCAATGACATGAATGACATGAGCACGTCAGAAAGAGGTGTACATAACCAACAACTGCTGCGAAGGTAAGTGGTTAACTTCACCTTCGACCCATCCCATGATGCATTGCGTGAAAACTTTTTCCCCTCTCGTCTATTGGAGGATTGCTGTCTCCTGTTGCGTCCCAGACACTCCCAAATACCTAATTCACTTCCAACTCCTCCATCTTAAAAAGAATTGTTCTCAACAACTTCCAGAAAACAGAAAAACTCCTCAAATCTCAAAAATCCCTTCCAGACATTTACTTAATTGTCCAAGCACAATTCTGCCGAATACGCACACTAGAGTCTTCGTTTAAGCACTTCTGTTTGTAATTTGGACAATTGTATGTTATTTGTAGGCTCCTACTGGGGAGCAGACTCGATTCCTCAGCCCCTCTTTATGGCTTCCCAAAACTTAAAAATGCGACTTAACAAGGAATATGCCGTACAGTCTGCTACGCAGGCAAAGCGACGAGCTGAGCGAACAGCTTCCGTTCACTCCGCATTTTAGAAATCATTTTTACCGTACATTAGCACTATGCTCTGTGATTTAACCTTTGGGGTACCATTTGAGAATCCTCCTCGTCTAATGGTCAGATAGTTATGCCTTCTAGATACAGACCGAGATGCGGTAGATACGGGAGCCGAGAAGTACGGTGAGATGGAAGAGACGAATTAAGCGGCATAGAGCAGGATATAGGAACCTGTACCCCGCTCTAGATGGGAAGCGCTTATATATGACTCAGATATTGCCAGATTGGGAAGAAATGTCATTCTGTCATTGGCGTTTCTCAATTCTACCAACCTTTCGGGAAACATGTCACATTTACGTTTTGATTTTTTTTTTGAATTTACTATTGAAGATGCGGCGGTGGTTTTCCTTCAGCAGCATGGCAATACTGGGTCACAAATGGTCTGGTGACTGGGGGACAGTACAACACCAGCGAGGGATGCCAACCCTATGAAATACCATCATGTGACCATCACGTACCTGGGAAGCTCAAGCCTTGCGGCAGCGAGCTTCCTACCCCACGTTGTTCGCACACGTGCCGTAAGGGATACCCAAAGACCTACACTGCTGATAAGCATTACGGTAAGCAATTGCGGTACCACACGACCGCCGTAAAATGAGTTTAATTTTTTCTAAAATTGCTACGGGGAAATTTACATATTTTACTCTATTTTTAGTGCAATTATAGTGACTAAGATTTGATAAACAGTGTAAACTGGTAAAAGTAATCCGCAGCTCCTCAAAATAGATATACATATTTAGATCCTCTTTTTAACCTCAATTGCGCAAAGATTCCTTGAGGCCATTCACGGAATTCTTTTCCAACCAAGGCCTACTTTTTGGTCAACGATTTCATTTTTTTCTTGAAACATTAAAAAACAAACTGAACTGCAACGTTTTACTATTAATCTTTATTGTGAGACCGGGAAAACCAGAACCTTTCGGACGGGAGGTGTCCTAGATCCTAAGCCTCGACCTCGATGCATTCCACACAATTCTGCACACTTCGCTCCGTAGAGAGCAGGCCAGGTTTTCATTAAAAACAGTAAACCAACACTCTCCAGCAATTCCTCTCAATCATCTTTCCCTCAGTTCCTTCATCTAGCCCCACGTGCACCCATAATTATTGAGGGAAAGCTTCGATAAAATAGTTCACCCAGGAAAGGTTGGTGCCCCAACTAAAAAAGTTAGCGTTTTGAGGGGAGAGTTGAAGGGGGGAACCACCAACATGTTACAGAAGTAACTTCAAGTTCCCGTAGCTCAAAATGTCAATGATTGTACTAAAACAAAAATTTCAAGAGAGCCGAATTGCCCCACGTGGGATATTTTATATGAGAGGTATAGCTTGTAACTTTTTGAAAAGTTTCACAGTGGTCCAGAGGCCACGGAACGGAATTGTGTGCAATTACATGTAGTGATTACTGGTGGTGCGTTAATATACAGCCTTACAATCAACTGATCAATTATGATGACTGCCTATGCCCATTTACTGGAGGATTATTTTAGAATACGTTTCTCGTTAAAACATTGAATCTAGCACAATATATGTTTTAATTTACAGGCAAGAAAGCTTACACAATTTCAAATGATCCGCTACAAACTCAAAAAGAGATACAAATGAATGGACCAGTGGAGGCAGATTTTGAAGTCTATGAAGATTTCTTGAACTACAAATCTGGTAAGTTGAAAAGATGCACAAATTCTGAAGAGAAGCTTGCAAACAGGGCTCGGAGGGAGATGTGGGGAAGGGGGCTAAAAATTTATTCTCAAAACGTCAATATGTCGATCGTGATGTATGATTACGGTTTGGTTACAAAGGGACTCTTATGTTGCTTAGAGGAAGAGCGAGCAAGGGGTTGGGACTAGAGGCGGCGGTAATGTGTTCCTACCGTGCGTATGACTCTCGGTGATATGAAACTCAAATTTCTTAAAGCAGTGCCGTCAGAAGGTTGAAATCGGATCGTAATCATTCAACTTCAGAATCCAGAATTTGGGCATTTTTTTAGGTAAGGTTGGCCATTTTAAGACCAAAACCCATTCGAATTGAAAATAAGTGGGGCTGTATCCAGCCCGCCACCTGTTCCAACGGCCCTGTAAAGCCTTTTGGGGAAAAGTTCTGCAATAAAGACGTCAGCTTTATGTGGCACGGCAAAAAATTAAACGTAGTAAACAGTTAACTCTTTTCCATAGATGTAGGGCCAATGGCACACAAATCGAGTATACATTTTTAAAAACTTCTAGCTTTGTCATGCAACATCCAACAGACTTTATCTTTCTCATTTTTCGTCCAGTTTCCTCGAATTTGGTATCAAATGAAAGAGAAAACTGTGCCTAACAATCCTTTGTACCATAAAATACAAAAATTGCTTATGACGTCATCTAATTTGCATATTTGTAATAATATCTCTACCACGCTCCCTCCTTTTTTCTCTCTTCATGCAGTAACTTGTGTGGCTACGGGCTTGCTATAATTCTCACCAGTGATAAATCGTTCTTTTTTTTAATATACTCAGGTGTCTACCAACATGAGACGGGCTCTCTTCTTGGAGGACATGCCATTAGAATTCTGGGATGGGGCACAGAAAATGGAACTCCGTACTGGCTTGTGGCAAACTCTTGGAATCCCGACTGGGGTGATAACGGTATGCTTTTTTCGTTTCTATGCAATTATTATGGGTTTCTATGCGTGCTGCCGTCCGTTCTAGACTGTCTGGAAAAAACAGCTAAACAGATTAGTGTTTTACCGATATCTCAAGGAGACGGTATTACCGATACCGATATTTCAGTTCTCAATATTAGCCGATACCGATCCGAAACCGGTATTTGGGAAATAAGAATTCGGCAACCAGACATAGGCCCGGGGGCACCACGATGAGTGTCCTTTCATCTTGATGAGGTCAAATATCGGATCTTGCATTCAAAAATACTCAAATAGTGTACCATTTTCATGACCTATAGGACGATGGATATCGGTAAGGTAATATCGGTATTTAAGTAAATTTTGCTGATACCGGTACATGATGAAAACGGGGGAATATCGGCCGATACCGATGGTTAATACCGATAATCGTTCAGATAATTCACTAATCAATAATAAGTGGTGGTGGGGAAATTTTCCAATTTGGTCGAGAAGCAGTAATGGGTACCATAGAGTATGAAGTACCCAGACGACGGTCAGTCGCGCCGACGATTCACTTGATTTGTTTTTAATTAGGGCAAATTCTTCTATAAAAACCCCAAAATTTCCAATTTTCTTTTTTTGGGGGGGGTGGGCGATTTAAAAGAGGTTGACCCTGTCATCCTGGAATTTCTCATATGCATAGTACATGTTGGTAACATGAGTGACGTAGCCAGGATTACTTTGTTAGGGGACAAGGCTTTTCTCAAGGGAGGGGGAGGAAGGGGAAACCAAAATAAATACATAAATATGTGTCTGTGCCGACACCTTTCTACGAACTTACTGTAGAGAAGCCCAGTGCAACGCGCAGCAGCATGTAGAATATACATCGTAAACGACTATGGTACGTGTACATTGATATTGCATACGTGCTGTTAGGCTATATTTTGACAAATTAGACCAGGGCGCCATCATTTCTTTGTATTGTTTTCAGTTAAACTCTTACCTGTCAACCGACCGAATTGATTAATTGCCAAGCTGGTCATATTTATCAGTTTGTTTATAATGTAAATATTGTATTTTCGTTTATCAAATAAAATTCTTAACCTGTTTTTTAACACATCGCTTAAAATTATCTGGGAGGGGTTAAAGAATCTATAACAAGATAATTTAGGGGGAATTTCCCCCTTCCCCTCTCATGGATACACCACTAGAAGAAACACTCTGCACTGGGGGAATTGTGCAGCACTAGCGTAACTGGGGTGATAGAAGTGGGGGACAGGGATGAAAATAAGGCACCCCACCAACAGCACATAGTCAGTGCACCGACATTTTGTCAAAGGGCTATCACTTACCAAGTCACCACGCATCCGTGACCCCCCATCCACCCCAAATCTTATATTATTTTCTGATACCTTCATAGTTTATAAAACTACAAAAGATTTTGGAAGTGGGGGACATCTGGCCTAAAACTTTTCCCTTATCCTGGCGAGGAGTGTAGAGGAGGGCCAGATGCTAAATGGTGCCAAATGTTTCAATATTTGGGGTTACTATGAAAATTGGGGATATACTTCATTGCACAAAGGAAAAACTGCATGCAGGCTCAGCCAGGGATGGTGCTTGGATTTACCGATATGGGGACCAAGCGCCCTGACTAGCGGCCAGCTACTCTAAGCCACGACGGATGCAATAGGTTGCTGAAAGGATGCCGATCACAAAATATAAGGCTCGCGAGAAAATTGGGATTATATTGAAAAAGATTTCATATTTTTGTTTTCATTAGGAAAAGTTGAAAAAGTTTGGGTTTTTATT
>WURT03166331.1:0-10585 GCA_009936505.3 Holothuria glaberrima | reverse complement strand
CTTTTTACTACCTTTATCGACCTACACATTTCTTTAGTGCTCCGCAGCATTTCGACTTTATATATATATATATATATGTGTATATATATACATATATATATAGCTGAAAGTATTGAGGTACCTTCCTAGTGTACCTTCATTGTCTACATTACTTTGGTTTTAATTAGTACTTCGTGTGCAGGCATCGAATCTTTTCCTAAATCACTTACTCTGTTGGCAAGATGCTTCAAACAAAAGTTCTCCATATTTGTCGAAAGCACAAATGCATCTTGGATTATCTGGACAATCTGAGGAAAAGAAAATTGAATTTGATAAAGTTTTATGGAATCAATATGACTAGACATATGTGTGACTGCATAGAGCTATTGCCAAAGTAATTAATTTACTATTTATCCAGGTATGGTCGACTTTAACATTAATTTGATAGTTTGGTCTGCCCATCGGTGTGACGTACCGGTGTATAACAGTATACGCTACTGAAAGTGTTGTCAACTCAGCAGGAGTTGAATTTCTTGATAAGATATTTAACTAGTCACTAGTCCAAATACATTTAAATTTCAAGTGATAAATCTATGCTTTCAAACATTTTTACTGTGATGTTTAATATTACAATCGAATCAGTAGTACTTTGCCCCTGATTATACGAAAGATTTGACACTTGACTGCTTTCATTTAAGGAGCTGGTGCGAATGGAGTTCAAAAACTCCTTCAATGTAAATTTGCCGACAATGTTCAGCTCCAGATTTTCTTGCCCTGATAATTTCACACAACTGAATTATGAAGTGACAACAATGGTTCTTGTCGTCTGCTAGACTTTGAATAGTTCGTGGGATGATTTCAACCATTAGAGTTAATATTTCCAGTCTCCGTGGAAAACAAATATTACACAATTTTCTTAATACTTACTCTCCCTTCAGATGTTCAGTACAGCTTAAAATAACTTGTAGAACATAAATGCAAGGACACATTTGTATGATGTTATTAGTACCATGTAAAACATATAAATTTTGTCAGGGCAAAGCGTCGGCGATGAGATGGACAGATCCCACCAATTTGTCACTGACTAACAGATAAAAATACCATCACAATGAGTCTTAGGCGTGGAAATCTGAATCAAAAGGACTCGGAGCAAGCGAACCATACGTACATAGCCTACACAAAAGGAGGACGTCAAAGCCAGGTTGGTTACTGGACTGATGTAGAGTGGCTCAAATAAATTGATAGGCTAACCCATGAGTGGTTGAATACAAATGATGGTTGGCTGTGCTCTTCCGTATACGCAATAGTCTTGATTGTTCAAAATTTATACTCAGGCAGTATTCTTTGTCAAACTGTGCACATACCACCTAATGTTACCCTTACTTGGTCACACATCATTAAGGGTTACCGTAACGTTGCTGATCGTAAAGAAAAGTGTTGTGGACTACATACTGAATTGTTTATTGAGAAAAGTTTTGCAAAGTTTGTTATCGGAATTGCAGAAAAAGGACAACATGTGAACTTTGTGTGCAAGCAGCTTACCCGAATGAACTGCCATCACCGGCAGTTACTGTTTTATTGTAAAGCTTTGCTTCTCTGCTCAAATAAAATTGTTATTAAAACCTATCACATGGCGTGAATGGGGTCTGCACCGGGGTAAAAACGGTAAATTACTTGTATTCGTCCCAATGGTGACTGCTATCTGCATGACAACCTAAACTGTTGCCTAGCAACCCTGACGTGATCCCCGTCACTGATGACATCATCCCTAGCTGATTTCTGATTGATTCGATGCGGGAAAGCTGCCTCTCACTACTATAAGAAGGAATGAAATCACCAACAGCGTATATTTACCCCAGTTTAAGTAAAAGTAAAGTGACTAAGGTTTCACCCTTGTCGGCAGAGGAGGTCATTTCAAAGTATAGTCTTTACCCAATTATTCTTAGGGTTTCTTCAGAATGAAAGGATAAAACTTCTGTCACGAAGGTTTAATGAAACAACTTAGAAGAAGCAGAACTATCAACCAAAGTTCCTCCTCAAAAAGAATAAGAGTGTTCTCAAGTGTGTTTTGTCTCTTAAGTGTAAATGAAGTATTTAACCTCGATCCGTAACAGATCTCTGACTCCATCCTTATATGTCGTGATGAATTAAAGATGGACCTACCATCATAATAGCTGCCAGTTTTCCCCTTGCCTTTGCCCTTTCCTTTACCCTTTCCCTTTCCCTTTCCTTTTCCTCTGCCCCTTCCTTTCCTGCCTCTCTTCTCCAACATGAATTCTTCAAAATCAGTCATTAGGTCATCCTCATCGTCGTCGTCGAAGGCCGTGACAGCAACAATGGCGACGGCAAAGGCAAGCAAGAGGTACAGAGTCTTGGAATGCATGGTGCTAAAGTGAATCAAAGGTAAATATATGAACTATTAGGTATTACTAAACGTTATTGAACTGGATGAAAGAACAGCAAGAAGTTAAAACCAAAATATTCTTTACGGTTAAAGGTACTCACTCCTTTGTCTTAAACGTCGAAGATGGAAAAGTTTCTCATTGGGTTTGCAGAAATACAGAGAATTGGGAGGCACTAGGAGTGAAGAATTGCCATGTAAAAAACTTATAGTTTTGAACAGATCATTTCATGTACAATTTCTACTGGAAGAGCTGGGTGTTTGTACCCAATGTAGTATGTGACATGCAAATCAATGTCGTTTAATTTGAATAATGGATAAGGTTATGGGACTTTTACCAAACGTAGTAGATTTAACCACCGTTGAGTGAGTGGTTGCTACCTACTTTGGTCTGTGAATTTTAACCAATAGACTGGATATTTTATGTGAAAAAGCCACACGGACTTACCTTTATACACTGTGTTTTGAGTAAACACCCTTAATAAAACAAGTACAAGCCAAACCATTACCAACTCAAAATTTTAGAAAACATGTCTGTGTTTCTAACTTATAGACATAACTTAAAGGCTCTCTTGGCCAATGAACGTTTTGCAATTGAATAAATACTGTTTAGTTTAAACTAATTTACCAACACCAGCGATGCTACTCAAACTCAGTGAAGTTGATATTTCATAACGCAGGTCTCCGCTTGTTTTGTGCTATTCTCTCTCATTTCTTGCTTTAACAATTATACTTTTTTTCCCCAAAAAAGCACATTCAGCCAATTGCTCAATAGAACCTCCTTGCGGGAGAAGTTACAGAACGAAGATGGAAATACCATAGGAAATGACACTGAAATACTACTCCTTGCATAGGACTCAATCAAGTTTTTGATAGACAGATAAGTTAAAAAAAAAACCCTTAAAATGAATATTGAAGCTCAAGTCTCCAACTCACATTTCAAGAGCATATTGTTCCATTTTATGTATGTTAATTATTCATAACTCTATGTTATGGCACTTTTTATGCAAAGAATGTATCGAGTGGTAACTAAACCCTTTCTCACCCGTTTATCACATGTTTATGTACCAAATTGTTCGCTAGACTGATTTTAATTTCACGAAATATTTTAATAACTTTTCATTCTGTGCCTTCTCAGTCAATTTTTAGTATGTGGCTGTAAGACTTTAGTGAAAGCTGATGAGTTGCACATAGCAACTTGGTTTGGATTTGGATCTTAACATTACAAACATTTCTTCAGAACAACGTTGGTGGAGCGCTATTTAACTGTCGTGACAAACATTTTAAAGAATTTACAACAAATTAATAGACGTTAACATTACATATTTCAGAAAATGACCTCCCCTGACCTCAAATACTGGACAATTTACGGCACCTTTGTATCTTTTACTCTAGTCACCCACTGAACAAATTTCAGCCGATTGATGAAAGCTTGACATATATTTGGCAACCATGCACGATAACAGTAGCTCAGCTGGTACCGTTCAGTCAAGAAATCACCACCAGAGCAATTTCCCTAGTTTAACCAACGTAAATATAAGCATATTACACTTTTCCCTTCCAGACGCACTTTTTTTACGACTAAAACCTAATAAAGTCATGGAGGCAATTCCTGCATGCATGGAGCTAATAGCATCATAGCCCCATGCATGGAGTTATGGTGGAACCGATACCCTCCTAAGCGTATTAGGTTTATGGTTCAAGATAATATTATTCTTAATTGCATATTACCTCTGATAAAAATTGTGTAAATATATTCAAAGTTACTTTCTGGATTGAAAACAATACCCAGACTGGGAAAAAAATGTAAAAGTAATTTTTAGCTCAGACCACTTATTTTAAGATATTCTGGAAAGTACCGAGTATTCCCAACATATGAACATGTGGCTTGTTGCTAAATGAGGCCTAGTAACCGAGAAATTTAGGCTACTCAGAGTAGAACTGCAAAGTGTCCTGGGAAATATCCAAGCCACTGGTATATATCTACATCTAACTTCCCTCCCATTCATTGTTCGTCTCAGCTTCCCACAGTCCTGTCCTGTTCAGACTGCCAAAGACGCTAATAGATCACAGAATGAACGCAAGTCCCAAACTTCTACGAGTGGCCCACTATAGTTATTAAGAACTAAACATTCAAAATAGATTGGTACCAATTAAACTTCTCTAAACGGACAAATGCAACCACCATATAAATTTAAATTTCTAACTGTCTCACTTTAACTTTTATAAGCAATGTTTCTTTAGATGATAAGCTTCTTTACTTCAAGAAAAATTCGTGGCTACTTTACACGTTTTTGACTGGACATGTTTAACTTTTGCAGAATTCAGTTTTGGACCTTTTTAAAACAGTCCACTTGTTCCGTTAACGAAACAATGTACGGTACTGCTACTGTTGCTTCCTATCCCATAGCAATAAACATGAAGTCAAACATTTGAGATACACAAAACTTCTTTTTTCGGTTGGGAAGTATACAAATCATTCATGGCTACTGTATATAATACACCGAACTGACCGTAACAAATAGCAGAGAATGACTCATACGTATTAACGTTGAAATAAATACTCGGAAAACTAACACGCTGTCAAGAATTTATTTATTGAAGTTGCTGTGACTGGTTTTAAAATTTGGTAGAGTATGCCATCTTTTGTTTGTAAGGCTGACTTATAGTGCATATTTTAATTTCTTAAACAAATATATTTTCACCTTTATTTTTTAGATGGCTGTTGATGATGTGCGAATCATTTTAATTTGGAAAATGAAAGGAGAGTTGGTCAGAATTGTAACAAAGTACGCGATTGATTGAAAACAAGAGGTTATGAACAGCTTCCATCTAACTTTATGAATTGTTTTAAACAACTGAGACAACTTAGTAATGAATTTATTCAAGTAAATTCAATTTTTAATCACTTACATTGTTAATGCTATGCAGGACTACAGTCTATAAAGTAGTAGAAAGGTGTGATACTTACAGTTTTTCCTGTGTGCAACACGAAATGCAAATCAAAGGAAAGTTGGTTGGTCAAAGCAATGAACCCCTGGAATATCTGAGATGTGAGTGGCTTTAGTTTACTCTCCCATATTTATGCCTTTCCTCTGTGTGATAACTCACATAATAATTAGTTGAGAATCAATCAACTGTCAGATAATCTGCCACGATCTAATGACCGTTCCAAGACAACAATTAAAGATATTACATTAATTTCCCTTGGGACTGAACTGCTGTATAATGAAGAACACGTCAATGTGAATGAAAATTCCATATGAATCACGACCGATTAGTTAATTAATTTAAAGTGACTTCATTGTTTTCGCTTGACCAATTTAGTGATATTTAATATAAAACTCTTATAAATTAGTTCTTCCAGATGTTAAAGGGTATCATTGGGTTGATATTGAATATTTTGTGACAAATCTAAAGGGAATTATTGCACGAAAATGCTTCTAAGTAGCCCCAATAACCATCAATCACTTTCTATAGATATAAATACGTCCAAGCTGTTTATAGACCAGCCCGTCTGGAAAGTACAACATGTGATTAAACTGAACCCTCCATCACAACAAGTTGTTCACAAGAGGAATTGAGAGCCTGTCAATCAAGTTGGTATAAGCTTCACTCATTAGTTGTATTTGAATACGGGTTGTATATGATTAAAACCTAATGGTAAAAGTGTCTGGTCACAAATTTTTAATAAATGATTTTAGCCATTTATTATCCTATCATTGTCATTACAGTTGTGTTACAAGTTCAGAATCTCTTAGTTTGACCATTTACTATCAGGATGTGAGTGAAACTCAACAGGTGTGACAAAAATTCAGGAAATTCACGAACCAACTTAATAAGCTCCTTAAAGGCAACGTCGTATAGGACTGTCTCGTTCAAAGTTTAAATCACTCTTTGTTTAAATAAATGTTCAATCTATCAATCTATTTAATTGTTTAGTTAACATTTTAATGAAGACCTGTAATGGATGTTCCTAAAATACTAATTTGGTGCAAATTAGAGGTCAAACAGTTAATATCCCGCAAACTTAATACCTGAGAGGCAAACCTTTGACGACTCCTGTTGTGATTTGTGGATCTCCAGAATGTTAGTCAATGGCCAGTTGTGTTAAATAATTTACAGTTAAGTGCAAATTAATTAATACATTAACTTCAAGACAAAGCCTTGTAAATTTCATCCAGAAGAAATAACTTATTTCCTCCCAGGCAGGGAATCATTAAGGTTTACAACTATATTTCGAGAAGGGAAGGGACTGGTCAATGGAACTCATCAACTATTAATCTCGCTGTTCAGTTCTTAGCCTGATCATTTAATTGAGTTTTCATTCACAAACATTGCTTTTTCATCTGAAAGGACCCCCAGACTTGAAAAGATCCCAAAGCTCAGTTAAGATATTGAATCAGAAGCCACCCCATTGTTCAAGGTTATCTCATTTTTCACGTTCGCCCGTGTAGGCCTAAAGAATGTCAAGACGAAATGGTTTGTCAATAAGTCATGTTTTAATGAAAGTTTCTCATGTTTCCAAATCTTCGTCAATTTTTTCTTGCGTAATTGTATCTACAATTTGAATATCTTCAAGGCTTACGTATGTAAGCTATAGATATCATAACACGTTTATTTATAATAATTGTGGGAACAACAGGATCGTATGCAGCTTTTTTCAATGGGGAGTTAAGAGTTTATAAAAAGTGGAACATTACTATGAAACAGTGTCTACGCGAAAGGCAACCATGAGTTGGCGAGTAGAGTACAAAGAATTCTTTTTTTTTTGCTAAAATGCATCCTAGGTTTCCGAAGACGGTATTTTCCAGGCCTTGTAAGTTGCTTATTTTATTTTTGGATCTCATATGGTGGGATCGCAGAAGTCGTTGGTTGTTATGCATGCTCATCGTTGAAACTGCATACGTGCCCCGCAAACGAAAATATTAATTAAAATGCATAATCATTTTAAAGTGAAAGCGAAAGTGAAAGGAAAATAAATGAAAATTTCTAGAGAGGAGTCAAAGTCAATTTTTTCCGAAAGTTTCAATTTTGAACCAGGTTGCCGTTGTTTTGTAACAAACATCGAATAGGCCTGTAGTGTATCAAAGCGGTAATGACGCTACAAACTAACCTGTTTTTATAGTGATGAATCTCCGTTCTGACGCAGAGGATTCATCATTTCAAACAAAATTACTTTATTTCGTAAGCTGGGGAGATACAGTATGATGCTATCATTTCCATTGTTTGAAAAAGTGTTAATTTTGAAAATTTTTGTAATTACTTCCAGAAATAAATCTACAGTCCAAGACCTTTAATGTCTCCTTGATTAAGTTAAATGTATTTGAAACAATGGAATAACAAGACTGTTTAAAATGATGTCGAAGGTGGCTTTACTTTTGAGTGTAATTTAACAATATAAGTTTACACTGGTACATGTAATAGTTTTCTTGCGCTATAAACGTCGTCACATCAAAGTAAAGTAAAATTTTGCATCCAAAACAAGATAATATGAGCGGTTTCTTTTTCCTTTGTTTTGTTACAGATAAGCAGCAGATGATGTTAACATTTTTCATCTAAATATATCCTTGAAACGTATACAGGTATAGTTTTATACCAAACTAAACAGCAGGTAATAAGTTCACAGCTGTCGGCTACAGAGAAGTCATATCAGTGTTTTTGCCGTATCAGTGATTTTATTAGTCTTTGGTATTCACGCTTCTGCCCAATTCCGGTTTTAATTAATACCAAACCTAGTCACTAATTTTCCTCCATTGAGCAATGGACAAGTTGATCACCGGTAAACAATCTTCATACAATGTGAACTGTGATTAGCCTATAAAGATATATAATAAAACTTCAACGTGTCCGGCTAGCCTTAAAACTGTTCCGTCCGTTTAAAATTTGTTTTAATTTAACAATAATAAGATAATGAAACGAATGATAGTAACGAATACCAGCTTTTACCCAAATCAAGTGAATATAGTCTTTACGTTTAAAGGTAATATGCCATCCTGCAAGCTTTTCGTTAAATATCCTATAGCTTTCAGTTAGTATAAAAGAAGGTAAACTATTATTTTACCTTATCGAAAAGTGTCGATGCACCAATCCCTAAACTGTTGAGGGGAAGAGGCTGGTGCAAGAGTATGAGATTAGTTTTGGAATATTGCCATAAGCATTAACGACGGGTTGGGGAGGGAGTTAGGTGTAGGCTATCCAGAAAGAGTTATTCTCTCGTCAAAGTATTTTTCTCCTAATAGGCGTCAATAGGTGAAGGGCGGAGAGGAGACATGCCCCCCACTTTTGAAAGTGAAGTGGATTGTTTCCCACTTTTTCTATAACCCTAACCAAAAAGTACGCACATGTTTGCTTCCATCCCTTGCATTATAGCATATTCAATGAAATCAAACTATAAAAGGTGGAAAGCCATCTTATGGATTAAAATCGTGAGAAAATACTTCAAATAACACCACAGCTAATTTTGCTCCCAAATTTTGCTCTTGCCCTTAAGTGAACCCTGGATCCCTCACTTCTAGGGATTTGCAGTCCGCGCTTGAAGTAGTTCTTGTCAAGGCCATCCCACACCTCACACATAAACACATGCTTTTGAAAAGCTGTTGACCTTTATACCTCGCCTAACAAGATGAAAGAAGATCTGCACATTTTTGGTTACCGCTTTTATTTTGAGTTTCCATGTGTTTAATTACCGACCTGTACGTTATAGATAACACAAATCACACAATCAAGACATAGTGGACAAAAGTTTCTTTAGATGGTAACTGAAAGCATTACGCCTGTTTGAAACAACACTTGAATACACCCCACCCCCTCATACGAAAATAACAATTATAAGTGTTGTTTCGGTTACTTCTTTAAAACTACTGGGTGATCTATTTTTTGGAAAAGCCTTTTGCATTTATGATACTTTACTCTTTATTTCAAAATTATCTTAAAAGAGAATTATCGTACTTACTCAAAGTTGCAGGTCAATTTAATTTGAGTATTCTTTACCAGTTTACTCTTGATTAATAAGTTCTTTTAGTTAGTTAGTTAAAGTCAAGACGATTTCCTCAGCCATGAGCAAGTAAACTTTCAGCAGAAGAGCCATTTTTGCACCTTGAGGACACCCTGAATATCAAGATATGAGTACAAAATAAAACATCGGAAAATATAGTTACTGCACATGGGGTCCCTAGACTTTTCCATGTCCAGACTTCGAAATGGTAAATGTATTATAAGAACAGATGCAATAACTACGATTCAGATAGACGTCTTTACTCAATGATATCTTAAGAAATGTCGAGGTGGTCCCTGAAGGTTACCGTATAACCTCGGCACGTAAGTAGAAGATAACCCTTAAAAGAAGGTTGAATCAAGTTTCAATAGGTTAGAGAGGTACTTTATTCTTATAGCATTCTGGTGAAATTTGCATTGAAATCCGATATGTGGTTCTCAAGATGTTAGCAGTGAAAGTTGTTACATTTTCAACTCAAAATAAACTTGAAGGAAACACATATAACGTCATAGATTTACATTAATGAGCACTCTCTTCTTTTTCTTGAAACTTTGCAACTAATTTTCTCCTCCAATTTTCGCATGAAAAGGTCTTATCCCTGTTAAAGTCAATGTTAACACAACAGGCGTAAAAAACAAAGTAAAGCAAGCATTTCTCATCAATGTGAGGAGGTAGTATAACCTCTGCTTACCTCGAGAACACCATAGGTCTCAAAGGTAGTGACTTCATTTGCTAATATCTCGTGTACTACATCTCCGATTCAAATGAAATTTACACCAAATTGCATAGATTCAGCTCCACTTTCACATAAAAGAATGAATTTTTGCTTTAACCCTTCCTTAAAAACAATTTGATGACAAACACTGAAGAGACTGTGAGTCGAACTCATAGTTATGTTAGCCTATACTACTTTGAAAACGACAGGCAAGGATCTTCGACAAGTCCACCAGGCTCGTGAATGTCAGTCCTGGCTGGTTTAAATGCCGATGTTCTGCGCATTAGCTGAAAAGAGAAGAGATCTAAACGTTGGCCCGTGACTTTATTTATACATAGCAACAGATATCAATAAAATGTACTAAAATTCTTACTAATAAACGTTAGTTAGTTAGATGAGTTAGATGAGTTTTAACGGCCCAGTTTCCAACCAATTGGTTCAAGTCGAGCCGGCCATGGCTTTTTTTCCAGTTGTGGCTCACTGGCTTGTTTTC
>WURT03166310.1:0-10586 GCA_009936505.3 Holothuria glaberrima | reverse complement strand
TGGACGAAAAAAGAGTTTTGCAAAAAAATATGTGAAAGGTGCATGTCATTAGTAAGATACAAATACAAGCACAACACAAACAAAACTACGTAATGAAGTTATACACGATAACTTCATATCCTGTAAATATTTCGTATTGATGAACATATTTTGTGTTTGTGATGACTTGTAAGCGACGCTTGGTAGCACTACTTTCAGCTAGCACTTGTCCCTTTACAACAGCTGTCACATTCAAGTCTACCATTTACTTTTCACTTTAGTAAAGTTGTTATTTTGATAGCATTACATTTCAGCTAATCTGTCCTGCCAGTAAGTTAATTCTCCCTTTCACTCGTTTAACGTGTTTGATGTAGGGTACATGCAAGTATGGCATCCAAGAAATCTGCTGCTAAAAAAAGGAGAATAACACGGAGAAATTAATAAATAACAAACATTTTATTAGAACTGCTTGTAACAGTAAAACCATTGGTTTTGAAATTCATGTCAAATTCTAAATAAAAGATAAGATAGATGATCAAAAGTCTGTAATGATAGGCAGGCGCGTAGCCAGGATCTTGTCATGGGGAGGGTTTTGTGGGAGTGTGACATGGAGGAGAGATATAAGGGGAGGGGGAACCCTCCCGTTTGGGGGAAAACGTGTTTTTCATGTCTCCAGATGCGAAATGGTGCCTCAAACGTAATGACGTTTATCGTGTCAGCAAATTTTCCCAAAACTCTGATGATTTTTGCCATTTTTTTCAAGCTTGGGTAATGGGAGGGGGTTGAAACCCTCGAAACCTCCCCTTGGCTACGCACCTGATGACAGGAATATTTCTAGATATTTTAATGACATTTTAAAGCAGTAAAATAAAATTTTGTTCCAAAATAAATGAAAAGTTACCTTCACTTTTGAAATGATATGATTCCCTTTACTGATCCATATGCTCGTTTTACTAATTTACTCATAACCATGTTGATTGATTCAGTAATCAAGATATGACTATTTAACGTTTGGAAACATGACAGTCACTAGAGTCATCAATTAAAACAAGAGCACACTGGGAAATAAACCCCAAACATTCTTAGGGACAGAGATTCTATTTGAAAAATTAAAAATAGAGATTCATATCATCAAATAGCAGGAGAGTCACTATGAAACAGAGGCCACATTGTACATGTAAAAAGGATTGGTTCTGAGCCACCAGGCATTTTAATTAATTTTTGGATCCAGGCCTCATTCGGGCCCTTTATGTTTGTTTCCCAGCACTGCAGCCACAACAGCATTGTATGTAGTACTCCAGAATTTGTCAGCTTTTTTTCTGATTTTACAAAGTTAAATTACCCTTCTTGCTATATGAAACTACTAGAAGTTGAAACTTTTTAAAGCAATTGAACTCTTGTGTTTCTTTTCAGAGAAGTGACTACAAAAGAATAGCAAGGTGTACAGATGCTAATAAAGTTTTCTCCATATTTTGAGTGATACAATTTGCAATTTGCATTTGTATCAAACAAAAAATCACTTAAGCAAATTTTAAGGAGTCTCAGAACAGCCTGTTCAAACTTTTTCCACAAGAAGCATCTCTAGTAAGTGTGCGTTTTATGTTACTGTAGTCTCTCTCCTCTCTCGCAGCCGATTTCCTTCATGCTATCATCCAAGTCAGGTGATCGGTTACTCTGTCAGATACCCATCACACCAGATACACCTGTGTGAATATATCAAGGACAGTTCTCATATAATACATTATTATATTTGAACAGTACACACAGATGCATGAGATGCCTCGAGGACAAGCAATATGATACAAAAACAGACAGTGCACACTACCTTTGTCTTCTCTATGTTATTGGACAGCATGCAATTTAAAAACAAAATTATTCACAAAAAACATCGGATTAGCACAAGAAACTGCAGGTTAACATATGTAAATTTGGCCGTTGTGACAGTATAGCTAATATCTAATGTGCAGCTAAGAAACTGACCAAGCTGATCACAAAAACAAAACCCTTTTCTTCACTTCAGAGTATTTTGTGGTGAGCTCCTTCAGGGCATAGATACACAGTTCATTTAAATTTCAAGGGTTTCCTTTTTAATGCTCCTTTGAGTTACTGCACTGAACAATTGAAAACATCCCCACTGCATCGAGGAATAAAGAGGACTTAAGCAGGGTATGATTTATTAAAAACATAAAATGTAACATATGTGTTCAAATCAGTTAAATCAAAGGTAAGTCCTGGTAGGGCAGAGTATTATTTGGCCGCACATCATTACAAATGTCTTTGCAAATAAATCTTTGCATAGTGAGGTGTCATTCTATTCAGTAAAAATCCTGGGGTGATTTCCCGAGACCATTCTTTAAAATAACCATTCAAGCTAAGAATAAAATAAAATTCCTGTTATAACAGAGGCTAAAGCAATTGCATATCCACAACAAAAATATTTATGTTATTACCCAGGTATGATGGCCGTAGTTATTGTTGATAGATTATAATAGCGGATAGGGTCAGATTTAGAAAGGGGAAATGCACCTAAGTAAATAGTTGTTTAAAACAAGTGTTTACCTGTCGCTTACGTCTCCTTTTTACTATTTTTTTTAATTGTTTGAGGAGTGGGACCTTCTCAATAAGTATCCTTTTTATCATTTTTTGAGAAGGAGATAGGCTGGTGGAGTGGGGGGAAGACGGGATGTCTCAAAATGCTACCAGAAGAACGTATTACATGTGATAGAGTATGTGAGCTTGAATGGAAGCAGCTTTAATTTTATTTACAAAGTGGTGGACAATGTATTGTTTTAATTGATTTTTTAACCTATGGGTTTGAGGGACATGTAGGTTCAGTACAGGATAGCCTAAAAATCTGAACTGAGAGTTCCTGCAATAAAAAAATAAATAAAATAAAAAAATTAAAAAATTAAATTAAATTAAAAGAAAAGAAATAGAATAACCTATTTCTCAACAGGTAAGTGTACATTTCACAGGTTGGTAAATATCCTAATTCTTCTCTTTCCAGTATTAAAGCTATTTCGAAAGAAATTTATTTTTTAAAGTTTCTATAATACAGATGTAATGGTAGACATGATGTAGACATGGGCGTTCATCTTAAAAATCACATTCAACATTTTTGAAAGCCCACAGGATATACAGTGCCACATGTTCAGTGTTTAACTATGAAAAAGTGCATGACTTATGCAGTAAGATAAACCACACAACCTTGGTTGCAAGTTATTGGGAATACTGTATTTCAAGAAACTGAAAGAATATAACGAACCTCTTTTTTTTCTGTGTGACATTACTCGTGTTAATAGAAAGTCCAGCCAACTGCGATTTGTGCGATTTTTCACATTGTAGATGGTTCTCATCTGGTAAACTTACAAAGACTGACTACTATATATGTTAGCCACTGGTAGAAGACTTAACTGATACAGCCAGTTGCATAGGCCAAGAATGACAGCATACTGACAGTTGGTATGACAATACTAACTTCAACTAAAAATGAAAGAGAACACAACTTGTTAATAAGTTAAAACTAATGTCTGTATGACACTAATAGCACAATAGGCAACAATTAAACCACTCTGCAAATTGCAATGTAACGTTAATCAGACCTGTCCTCCAGCAAACACCATGACCTCTTCCTTGGCACCTTTCCATGTTTAATGGAAGAGATGAACTTACATAACCAAACTCATAGTTAGAATAAGGGGTGTTTCCCCCATCCATTCTTCAGTGTCAACAGTGTCCAGATTACAAACTGAGCCGTAAAACCTCATCTAACACTAACAATGTCCACCATACTTACTAGAGCCTCTTCACTGAAGTTAGATTGACAGGTCTGATATTTAAAGCAACACGACTTACAGTACTGTACTTTAACAATATTGACCACTCTGTGAACATATAATAAGACATACCCAGTCTTTCTTCACAAGTATGCGGTTGCTGCAGTGTGTAAAAAAACTGTAGTGGTAGAATGGGTTCAAAATGTGGCCGGGGTAAGAAGTCTATGGGCACTTTTTCTTTGAATGAGGCAACTGCCACCACCCTTGATAGTCCTTTTCATTTCCCATGTGCTGTATGGGAGCAAGAGAACCAGTGATGTTGAGTTTTGACAACAAGTTTTACATTTTCATACCTGGAGTGATTCCATGTATGGTTTATCCTTACCTTACGAGTCGCTCTAGGGTTAGAAACTCATCGAGATACAAAGAAGGGCGCTCTGAGTGACAGATAAATGACGAATTAACCTAATTAACCTTGCTGATGCCATCACAATATTGTGCTCACACAATCACTATGTTAAAATTTTAAAATAAAAGTAAGGCTACCTCTGGAGCAAGGGCTTTTCTGGGTACTGAGGTAAGCCGTCTCCTCCAGCTCCTAACCCTTTCTTGTTTTGTTAGGGCCTGGTATGGATTGTCATCCTATCCAACCTAAAGTAATAATCTTTAAACATGTACATTAGTAACTCTGTTATAGCAGTTAACACATGTGATTTTGAAACAACAAAGAGGACACAGTATAATTTACAGCCATTTTACAAAAGTGTGAATAGAGGGACTAAGGTCCCTAGTGGGTGTTTTATCTATGCTATGTTTCCTGAGCTAAATTACACTTCACTTTTATATTTACCCTTCTTATATACGATCTTCTCTTATAAGTTGATGTAAAAGCACGCATTGTATGTACTCAGAGCTTGATTTTAACAGTCGTCCAGTCGCCCGATAGGAAGAACATTTGTGACGGACAACCAAACAATGATGGACTCAATTGTCCATTATACAAAAAAAAATCGAGGCCTGAGAACTGTTTTTCCTATTTTATCGAAGTGACATCAAGTTTTCCTCAAGGGGTTTTAACCCTAGTTTACCCCTAGTTTACCCCTTTATTGTCCCATATTATATTTTCCTCCCTACTCTAAATTGAATGTCAGTATATTCAGTATATGTACGTACATTACCTTGCTCAGGTATCATTTGATCGAAGAGCACACGACGAATCTTATAGTTATAATATCACTCCATGCACCATGGTCGCTCTTACCTCTGTTAAGTACAGTAAGTGCCATACATTCATGGCAGCAACTGTGCTCTGAAGCAGCCCACCATCTTATGAACACTGTTCGGTAGAGCATATTAATATTTTTTTAAATATTTAAGAAATTATAAGAACTATAGGATCACTTTGCTGCCTGCCTACTGTATATTCCCCTACATCTTTCCCCGTTAACGTATATTTTATAGCCGTATATGGTAAAGTACGGGTACATTACCATTTTCAAGGTAACTAGATCATTTGAGAAGATGAGAGTATTTTGAGAAATTTCCCCATGCCTCACTGTGCCTTACCTCTGTTTAAGTTAGTGTCATCCATTCATACCAGCAACTGTGCTCCATAGTAGTCCATCATCGTATCAGCATTGTGATGTGAATCATCTTCGTATACATGTACACCGCGGTAGATAATGTTCCAAGCATTGTGGGTGGTGAAACAGGGCTCTCACCCTGGAAAGAAAAATATGTGAAATTTATGGTATGAAACGTATGATAAGTGTATGTACTGTACGGGAGACCACACTTTATATTCTTCAAGTAAAAACAAATAGGCTACTGTAATGATGAGCTTGAAAAATATATGTATATATATATATATATAGAACTTTCAAAGTTTAGTTACAAAACATGTTTTACAGTTTACTATACAGGTACAGCACACCATTGGCATGTTTTTCTTCATTACTGGTAAAGTTATATTCATATCAAATTTGTCAAGTTTAATTATTTCGTATGATAGCTTCGAGGTTTCATAAGAAACATTTTTCTGTACTACAGTAATGCATTCCAAACTCAGTTGTAAGGTTGTTCTTTTCAAATATAATCCAAATGACGGAAGAAATGATTGGTGAGTGTTCCTGTTACTTTGAAAGGTTTGCCCACTTTACTAGTTCAGTTTTCTGTGCAATCTTGCAATATTTTATGCAACAATATCCTGATAAAGGCCTCTAATGTTAGACCTACTCCACAGCATTAATAATTACATCGTACATGTACTGTACTTTAGGCTTCACTGTGTTGTAACCAGATGTTTTAATTTTAAGGTAACATTAGGCCTACCTATAGCTTTTGATGCACTCAAGGATTTGAGTGACAACGTTTTGTAGGAAAAAAACCTAGGTAGATGTCTTTTTTGGTTAAGTTCTGTATCTAAAAAATGGAGTATAACGTTAAAAATCAGACTAGTCCTCGACCTAACACCATGAATTCTTTCTTGGCCCTTTTGACTTACTACTACGTCTATTGCTGGCAAAAATGGTGCTTCCCCTGCAGCTCTTTCTCTCTCTCTCTCTCTCTCTTCAGTGTCAGCAGTCTCTACCATACTTAGCAGGGCCCTTCACTGAACCCTTACAACAAAGGTGAGTTAACCTGTGTCTGTAACCACGCGTGATCACAGGTGGAAAACAAAAGAAATCACACCTGTTCTTGGGTAACAAACCTGTCTTTTTCAAACCCTCTGGAGACAGGTTTGACACAGGTTGACAAAACTTTCACCGCCTGTCATTTCACACCACAGATTTTTGGTCAGAACTCTTGTTAACATTGGTTTTAATTGTCACATTTTTTGCAGCCATGTAAAACCTGTAAAAACCTGTGGCAAACCTGCATCGAACCTGTGGCAAAGTGTGGCAACTGGCCAACCTGTGTCAATGTCACGAAAAACACAGGTTTTCATGCAAAAACCTGTGAATAAAAATGGCAGGCACATGTGAAAACCTGAAGATTTTGAACTAATTGTCACACGTTTTTTGTAAGGGAAGTTACAATTACAAGTCTGACATTCATTGCAACAAGACTTACAGCACGGTACTGTGCCAATACTGCCCTCAAAGTGAATATATTACAAGGCACACCCTGGATACCTCCCTATGGGAGCACGTAAATGCGGGGTACAAAGACTATGCGCATTTTTGCTTTTGTTTAAATATATATTTCTCTTATTCCCACCTTAGGGCGATAGAAGTTGTTGAAAAGTCGACCATAGGGCAAAAAAAATAGGGCGAAAAAACGGATTCCCCTTAACGTTTTCACACACTTTTTACATAGGAATACGTAAACGTGTGGTAACTTCCTTTTGCAGACTCAATCTATATGCTATTAATTCAAAGTCGACGAATTTATGGACACCTATCTGTTAACACGCACGGATGGCAGGCCATTGAAATAACGTTGTTTACATCTTGAGGACGTTGGGAGGAAATATATGCTTATGTATTTTATTGTTTTTTTTCGCCTTAAGGTAGGAGGATATAGAGTGTTAGAGTTACTAGAGGTTTTCGGCTCAGTTTCTAACCATTTGTCTTAAGTCGGGCCGGCCACGGCCTTTTTCCAGTTGTGGCTCACTGGTAGGAAGATATAAGCACTTTCGCCTTAAGGGGGGAATTAGCGTTATATATATTGATATATAAGGATGTCGAAAACATGGAAAATTAGTCTGTTTTCAGCAGCAAGACGCTTGTAATTCGATCCTCTACAAGAAAAAGCTGCAGTAACGGAAAAGTGGCCAATGTTACAATTAGAAGGGGGGTTGAAGTGGACAGCAATAGGAAAGTAGGTGAAATTCAAACGAATGGAGCGTAATTGCTCAGTCACACGATCAGCATGTCTGCGTTTTGTTTCACCCACATAGAGAATGCTGCAAATTTACAAAATACAATGTTTACTACATTACTTGAAATGCAGGTAAAATGGTTAGAGACCTGAAAAGTACTCGCGGGGCCGTTAATTCTGGTTAACTGGTCTGTGGTAACGTATGGACAAGTGTTGAATCTCCTTCGTTCACATAGGTAGGTACCAGGGTTCTGACTAATGGGTGGGAGGGGGTGGGCAGCCCGAACAAGATGATCCGAAATGTTCTTTCCCCGTGTGTAAGCCGTGATTAGGAGGTGGGCGAATATATCTTTGGTGGAAGGGTCAGATGACATGGTTTTGTTATGTTTGTAAATAATGCGACGAATGGGATTAACTGACGGGTGGAAAGGTAGTACCACCGTGATACGGTCGGACTGGTTACTCTTGCGTTTGGATTTGAGAGCATTGTTTCTATCGATGTTCGATACGCGTTGACTGGCTTGAATGGTGGCGTTAGATGGATAACCACGGGCCTCAAACCACCAAAGAATTTGATGGGAGGCCTCAACAAAGTCAGAGTGGTTGGAGCAAATTCGTTTAACACGTAGCAATTGAGAATAGGGGATGGAATCAATTCATGACCGTGGATGATTGGACGAATACAGTAAATAATTGTGCGAATCATTAGGTTTAAAAAAATATTAGAAGATAGCTAACAGTCATTAATAGAGAGTTTAAGATTCAAAATGTTAACCGATGAACTGGAAATTACATAGGTAAATTTCAAGATGAGGTAGAAATTGGATACGAAATTATGAAAGTTTTGTAGTTCAATTCTAGGACCTACTGCTGTATAGAAGTAAGAGATCTGTGGGCATGGATGAATTTAATTTGAGGCTGAGCAGGTAATTGATTTGAGCTGATTAGTGATTTGACGATTTTAATTACATTATTCTGGTTAACCGTGGTTGGGTCGCTCTCAAGTTCTTGTTATGAGTCTGTGTCACTGAGTTGCCTCTCTGCTTCTGTAACATATAAATCTTTTCGCCATACCACTGTGGCCCCTCTTTTATCCGCCTGTTTGATGATTATGTCGCGATTAGTTTTAAGCAATTTTAGGGCGGACAGTTCATCCTGGGTGAGATTGGAACGTTGAGTAGAGCGGAAGGGGGAAAAACGGTCGATCTCACCATTGACTGTGTCAATGACTCTGTCAAGAGTGCAATTTTCGCCCACGTTGGGAGTCCAAGTGGATGTTTTCCTTTGTAAGTTGATAAAATCATCCGCTGGAGCTTCAGGTTGTTTGCCCTCAAAGTGTAATTTTAACCTGAGACTCCTTAGGAAAGAATTAATATTTCTTCGTAGCGAACGTTCATCAGGACGCTTGTCAATGGGTACAAAATTCAGGCTTTTGCTGAGAACAGATCGTTCGTTTTCACTAAATTTGAGCCCATTGAAAAGAAATAAGAAATAACATAAGAATATATTCCCCTCTAAGGTGTTTGAGACATAATCAACGTTATTTCAGTGGCCCACCATCCGTACGTGTTAACATATACGTGTTCGCAAATTCGTCGACATTCAAGTAATTGTGTATAGATTATGTGGTTGAAAGGACGTTACCATACGCTTACGTATTCCTTTATAAAAAGTCTGTGAAAACGTTAAGGGGAAACGATTTCCCCTTATGTACAATTTCCCCCTGTTACAGCATCCGCCTTGTGTGGGGGAGGCTAAGTCTTACGTTCATTACTAACTTTCTTTTTCAGTAAAAGAGAAAAGCCTATGTTAGAGGAAAATAAGCTTAAGGTCTTTGAACGACTATTTAATACAGCGTTTACTGACTCGTTCATATAAAGTCGCTACGTCTATCTTTCAATGTATATATATAAATATATATATAGATATATATATATATAGGTCGAAAGGAAAGTAGTTGTACATTCGATCTTGAATGTACAACTACTTTCCTTTCGACTTACACATTCTAACTTCGATCTACCAACCTCGACCTACTATATATATATATATATAAACGCATAGTGATATAGTTCGTGTATAGGTATATTTTATGTGAAATTGCAAAAAGGAACAGTTAATGCCTTAGTTAGAACATTCGTTCGCGAGAACAACTGTTACAATCAGAACCGGCACAGGGCCCGGATACCTTTTGTTACTACCTTCTTTCCCTAGTGTACTTTTCAAGCAATTCAAGTCCCTCTGGCACATTCTCAATCCAATTGGGGAGCCAGAGTTTACCAATCCCCTGTCCTTGCCCTGAAATAGCCACCCTCTCTGAGGTCAATACTAACAACCAGCAAACAACCCCCTCTTAACCTGCCCCTACCTGGAAACGAACCATGAAATGGCCCTGCTTCTTAGTATGTAAACACATTGTAACGGGAGTGTAGTGACCTTTCCCGGAACCGACATTAACTTACATCCAGGCCCCTTCAATTTTAATGCAGCTGATTTTATTTACGTTATCTTTTGTAGCATCTGTCCTCATGGTAAATACGTAGGAGAAACCAGAACACCTTTTACAATACGTAAAAATTCCCAGCTCCCTTAGTTAGAACATTCGTTCGCGTGAACAACTCAACACTTTGACCTCCCTGGGCATGGCATTGACAATGTTAGAGTTTGCTAAATAGGAGGAGGATTTCGAATCGATTCTAAACGTTAAGCCAGTGAACTAAGACCAATAAAGAATCTTGACAACCTTAACAATGGGCTTAAAAGGGAATTATCGCACTTGGGTGCATTGACTTGCCTTCGTTAGAATCTATTCTGAGCTGGTATTGGGACAATTTTGGTGTATGCTGATGAAGAAGCAGGGCTTTGAAAATCTTGTACGTCTAGCAAACATGGTATATATATATATATATATATATATATATATATATATATTACCTACTGATTATTCATCCCGCTTGGGACTACCATGGTAACAAGGAGAGAAAGTTGAATCACACGAGGTATTTGTAA
>WURT03166299.1:0-10587 GCA_009936505.3 Holothuria glaberrima | reverse complement strand
AGTAGCAGTAGCAGTAGCAGTAGCAGTAGCAGTAGCAGTAGTAGTAGTAGTAGTAGTAGTAGTAGTAGTAGTAGTAGATCCAGGAATTTTCATTACAAAGCTATTTATGCTGAGGGGAAGAGCCAGGTGGGAGCAGGGCAAACGCCCCCTTCCTTCTGAGGAATGTCCAATTTGGTCGGGGACCCTCAGTTGGCACGACTCTTTGCGACAACGTGGAGAAAATTTAGCATTCCAAACGCTCCAGCTGGCAGCATGGACATCGCACTCTGATACAAATCTGCTACCGCGACTCACTCTGCGACTATCCTGCTTTTGGCACGAGTATGAAAAAACTTCAACTTGCCAAACAGGTGAAGTGCAAGAATATGTCCGATAGGGTACCAAAGCTGTCTGACGGAGCAACACCCTGAGGTTCAACAGAACGAACGGTTAAGGGAAGGTTGGTTTCTACAAAGCCATTCCATGACAATATAATGTGCACCATATATGTCTATAATTGATGAACCAAGTTAAGTGCTGATTTAAGGGTTTTACGGGAAGGTCATACTTTTGCATACACGTTGCTGTCGAAGCGCACAAACTTTAAAGTTTTACATTAAGAGTAAACTTCATCTTCTGTCAAGGTGACTGGCCCAAATAGGTGATAACATACTTTGCAACGGAACCGCGCCTAAGCAAAATAGAGGTAAAACATCCGTCAAGATAACATATTAATCGTAAACACCAAAGCTGCCACCCAAAATCAGAAATTTTCTCGCGCACGGGAAAATAACTATAACCCCCTGTTCTTTGCATAGCGCCGTTACTGTTCTCAAACGTTGTGCATAGCTTAACGTTGCACTCTAAACCACCTACTTTGCCGCTAAGATTCCGCGTCTACCGGCACGCAGGGGAAGTCTGCGGTATTGTAGCATGTCATGATTGAGTTGCTGTCTCCATCGATATAATCGACTCATGTAGGCCTTTCCTAGAGCTTCAATGACTAGACTTGAGCTCAAATGTGGTGTCCTTACAGTTCTAGACGCCAGGGTGATTAAAAAGGTGCTTAAAATTTCTACCGATCCACCTCAATCTTTTTTCATTCTGCCGACTGGTGTAAAATTTGGTACACTCACCATGACATATTATCAAACTGACATGAACAACTTTTTCCATGTCTGAGAAGTCTGTTGTAGTCCGGTTCCATCTAATAATATGTTATTGTTTCATGTGCTTTTCTCAAATAGTATGACATGAGTTGCCTACAGTCTACATACATAACACTCTGGTCTAGATCCCCCCCCCCCTCCTTTCTCACACAAACACTGTCTTCTTTCGTCTTTCTTTCTTTTTTTTTTTCTTTCTCCTTTTCCTCTCTCATTCATTCATGTTTATTGGTCATATTGTGGCAAAACACCATACGCACAAGTTACATGTTGGTCTGCACGCATGTTTCTCCTCTCCTTTCTTCTTTCTTTTTTCAATTCTTTTTCTTTCTCCTTTTTTCAATTCTTTCTGTTTCCTCTTTCTCATTCTGATTCCCTCTTAATAGGTAATAATAAAGAGCTAATCTTAAGTTTAGGCTACATACAGACTACGGTTAGGTTTCTGACAGATAGAAGGGCCACTATGTATTCAATGTCCATCATACCTCGCAAGAAATCTGAAGGAGACAAAATTTCTGACAGATTTTTGGAGCTAGGGTTTGTGAGGGTCCATCGCCCCTTTCCCCTCCCTCGCTATGCCATTGACACCCATGAAAACGCTTGAGATGTGAAAAGTATGAAACTGAAACAAATTTACAGGTTTTTACCCACTTTTAAGTGAGATTCAATAAATTTGTAGATAGTCAACTTAATTATCCAAGGCAATGAAAATCGCTTTACGTATTAATCAAGAATTTAGTTGAATCAACCACAATTAAATTCTTCGTTGCATATAAAACTCCAAAGTAAATCATTTAGCAACAACTCTAAGAGAACCAATACATACTCGAAGCTCAAAGTAAGAGAAAAGAAAAAGATATGTCATCATTAATGCTTTTATCACTAAGCTAGAAGAATAAAATTATCTTAAACGAATTGATCTAACTGGATGATCTTCAAATTCCATAAAGTTTATGGTACACTAATGTTAGACCCTATACTTCGTTTATAGGTGAATTTAGTCAAAGCTAAGAAAGATTTCGTTATTTCTCAGATTGTTACAGATCATCACTCAGGTATGTGACTTCATAAGCACTAACTGGCCTCATAAGTTTTTTTTATTAAAACTTAGTAACAAAGCCTTTCCAGACATTGAGAATCTTTTGCCTGATTAAAAAAAACCTTTTTGTATCATTTATTAGTCCTTTCAGAGCAGGCCATATAGTTCAGTTTCGTTGCACCTATATCAGCACCAAGTTTCGAACCCGATTCTAGTAGCCTATGTGTGAATACTTTCGTTACATTTTGCAAGGTATAAGGTTAAAGGTTTAAATTTTTTTTTTTTTTAAAATAAACAGCAAATCATCAATGTGTGTTGATGTAACTTCAGCAACCACTCTAATCATCACTAATATGGTTGTTAAATATGTCATACAATGCTCGTTTGATCCAAACGTATCAGGCAGGCAGTGGAAGGCCTATGCATGGTGGTTCGATGTAACTGAAAGCAGGTGCTGTTGATCGTTTACTGTTTGTAGCCACTGTAAGCTACGAAGCCACCTTCATGAAAAACAACATTGCTATCCTCTTCGAAACATTTTGTAATTGTGTGGGCGTAGTTACTATTGTACTGCAGCGTTTCACCAAGAAGATTCCTTTAAATTTCATGATAGATAATCATTCTTTCATTTTTATTTTTTTTTTTGTTTTTGTAGACATTGATACTGGGACATCTTTCGGAAGAAACAACAAAAATATCCTAGCTATACTGAATGTGGGGGCTCCCTTCTTAGTGCACGTTTCACCTTGTGGTGAAAGTTACAAAACACGTGGTTAGTCAACTGTCTTCGGTTATGAGGTAAAGAGAATGACCTGGAAATAAGTCAGTTGCACAACTTTCTGGAAACTTAAACTAGATTATGCAGGTTTTGCACTTAACTTGAACAATAATAAGCAACAGGAACTGACAATTTACACGTAAATATCTGCGACAGTTGACTCTGTTTATAGTGAATAAAACCGCAATATTTTAGGAACAGTTAACAGATGACATCATTAACTAAGACACATCCTCTCATATATTATATCAGGAAAGATGTTAAGGAACATATACTGTGAAAATGGTGCAAGATCATTCCATCGTATAAGAAGCAAATGATATGGTCAAAACTAAAAACTGCACCGTGCAGTATGAATTAAACTGGGTATATATTGTGGGATTCATTCCGATCACAGGAGCTTTCAAAATGCAAGGTGGAACAGTGGCGACGCCAGAGTTTGTAAGTTGGTTAGGATGAGGGCACCACAGATGACGTCGTAATGCCAACTCAGTTAAACCAATGGGTAATTTGAACCTTTTTATGCGTCCCTGCGATACACATCAGTGGAGGATCCTTCCTTTGTTACTACATAAAGATGCCGTCCTGGGGTCTAAGGGAGGGGGACGCCCGATTTCCTTTAGGATTTTATGTTTAATTAAAGATTGCTTACATGCAAAACGTTTTTATCTTTAGGATATTATTTGAAGTGATCATGTGGAAAATGTCCATATATTAATGAATTGTAATATTCGGTTAGACGAAAAAGAGCAGTGGCGTAGCCAGTGGAAAAAATCGAGAGGGAAAATCGGGAAGAGGAAGGAGAAAAAGGGGAAAAGAAGGAGGAGAAAAATAGGAAAATGGGAGAGAAGATAAGGAAAAAAGAAGTAGGAATCGAAAAGGGGAAGCAACATAAATACACCTGTCGAGGCAGCCACTCTAGTACCGTGCCTCTCCCGAATACGCCCATTGGAATTAAAAGGGTCTCGATGCAGAGCCTAAATGCAGGTTTTGTCAAGGGAATCTTATTTAATGAAAAATTTCTGCGCGCTTCGCGCGCATTATTAAAAGTTTTCACTCCAACCTAATGATCATTATTAAGGAAATCATACATGCACCTATTCTGATCACAAACACTTTTCCGAAAAGCATAGGTACATCTCCAACCTCTGCAGGGGCTTCGCATCAGTATGGGATCCTTCAATCTAATTTGTAGCATTATGTTGAAGGTTGAAAAGACGTATTTTCCAATACACATTTTTCAAAATGTTTTACCTAGTGTTTTGTGCACAGCCGTTATCGGTATAGATGGTGTTGTTAATACACTTTCAACGAACAAGCATTAATTCTGAAACGCGTTTGTAAGTCTTTCACCCTGGGGCATATTGCTATACGTATCCGGGAGGTCTTAAAGCACCTCCCTGCACCTATATTCCCTCCCCCATTTCCATTGCGGAAATCTGTTCGTCTGGATTTTCAATTTTCAGTGTTGTTTCAGTGTTGGCGTATTCAGTGGCGCCGCCAGGATCTGGTGATTGGAGGGGGCACAAATAAGATCGTTGTAAAGTACTAGGCGTAATACTCTATACTGTCTGTAGTATCATCTGGATGTCAGGTAATAAGAATCATCTCAATGCTCTATTTTATGTAATTGATCCAGACCTCCCAGGGGGCCCTATAGGTATGGTGTCTACCAGCCTATAGTAAGGGAAGTAAAGGAAATTTCCTAAAGTCCAAGAATGTTTTTCTGAACTTAACGCACTAATTTTTGCGTAAAAACTTCCCCAAGTAGAATTCAGTAAAGTAGCCAAAGGGGGCTTCAGGTTTATTGACAACATACCCTTCTCTTAGACAACAAACTCTCCCCTTCTACCTAACCAAAAATTAGAATTCACTAAATTATCGACACTTCTCAGTTTCAAAAATATCCCAAAGATGCGCAGTTTTGCATCCAAGCAGCCTTAAATTAACAAAAAATTTCTCAAAGGGGGAGGAGACACCCCCTCCCCTTAGACCCTTTCTCCAGGACGGCACCTTCATGTAGTGACAAGGGAAGGATCCCCGACAGCGGGATACAATGGCAGGGCGCTTTAAAAAAAGAACAATTTAGGCAGACTTGAGGGGACTCAGTTGTCATCACGACTTCATCTGTGGTGCCCCCTCCCAATCACCAGATCCTGGCGGCGCCACTAAATACTCCAACACTGCGAGCCCAAAACTGGGTTTCCAGGGAGTCCGGGACGACATGTCAAAATCGGGAAGAAAATTGTCTTTGCTCCCCCCCCCCCCCTTCTGACTGGGAAAGCTGGCTACGCCACTGAAAAAGAGAGTATGTTGTCTAAGGAGAGGATATGTTGTCACCAAACTACCTGAAGCCCCCTTTTTGCTACTTTACTGCCTTCTATACGGGAAAGTTTTACGCAAAAACATCCGCGCAGAGTCACCAGAAACATTCTTGGACTATTTTGTAATTTTTCCTTTATTTCAGTGAGCATTATAAAAGGGTACCCAATAACTCGCACAAAAGTTTTGTTGATGTGCTTCTCCGGCTGTTGCTATCGGAAGATATTGATAATAAGGACAATATTGAGGTGAGGTTTGAAACGCGAGGAGCGCGCCAAAATTTTGGTAATTTGCGAAGGATTTGCAAAAATTCTGATAGTTTAAAGTGGCCATGACATGAAAAGTTGCACCAATCAAGAATGTCTTCTTATAAAAGCATGGGGGAATCTGTGCTCAAAACAGTTTTAACTGGCTTCATAGCTTCAACCAAAATAAAGAAATTAATGTTTTAAAATCCGGACTCAAAAGCTATCTCTTTGAAAAAAGGATTTCACACTAATTTGATGATGACGTCATATTAGGACAACCATTCGTGATGATTTGATCAACCGTACAGCGCTCCCGACTGGTAGCGTTAATCACATGCACAGAAACAGAACATGTTAGCGAACGGGCAGTTGTTCGTATAAAATATACGAATACAAAGATATGGATACAATTATATGAATATAAATATATGAATATAAGAGCAGGGAAGGGGTATATGGAGGGGTAACTATGGGGAAGGCAAGATTATTTTTTACTTTTGGCAAAATATGAGCATGTTTCTAACCTAGAAAGACACACAAAGCATGTAGAAAGAATAACTTGAATAGCCACAACGGCAGTGGCGGCGCCAGTGTGGGAAAAAGGGGTCATTTTACCCAGTCAGAACCCCTTCCCACGAAATGCCCCCACTTAGTTCCTGAAGTATAGTTGCGTGACCGGAGGAATAGGCTTGATATTAGGAATCTTTGCATTGGGTAATGTATTATAAACCAAAATATACCTACTTTTTACCCAGAGATATGCTAAAGCCTCAGTGTTTCCCGGGGCTTCGTCCCCTGGGCCCCCACCGGGGCTTTACTCTTGGACCCCACCAGGGGCCCTAAGGCAAGCTCTTGGTCCCCACCCGCTAAAGCTTGCTCTTCGCCCTCGTTTTCGTTCTAGGCGCGAAAAGCTTTTTGCCCCCCAACAGTTTCGTTTGCCTTCCGTTTTCCCCCACTTTTAAAATCCTGGTGACGCCACTTGACAATGGACAATACAGTTAAATAGTGCCCTGAGGCCACATATTTTGTGAGGGATAGAAGTGAAGGGGTGGTAGGCCTCAGAATAAAGAAGCACATCAAATTCTGCAAAATTCTCTTCTTTTGATAAAATGTTAACTTGATCTTATTCCCAGCCAATTTTAGAAGGGCCTGGAAGGTATAAGGTGAATCATGAGTCCAATTTCCCAAAGTGAGGGTTACCCCTTCCCTTATACTACAAACACCCAGCCCAGCAAAAATTGCTAAACGATGGAAATTTCTTAAAAATTCTACCGTAAGGTCCACCCTTTGCCACAAAGATAACACCATTTTGCAGTTAAGGGGATCTACCTCAGCAAAAATGTCAAAGTTAAGGGATTACATCCCCTTACCCCCTCCCCTTGAAAATATCCCTTTCCCAACACTTCCCAAAACAATTGACTTCCCTCTAAATGAGAATGTCTAATAACATGAGTGTAAAGTTTTACCAAAGGTGTCACCACTATGTATCAGATCCATTGTAAAATGAAAAATTATCTCGGGGTGGGGGAGAACACAACCTTACCTCAATCCCCACATAGACTCTTTCCTAGGACAAACGCCCTGCTTGGGGTACAAAAATGAAAGCTCTGTTCATTGTACTACCTATTCTACATACATCACTGGATTGTGCCCCTGTCAAGATTAATACATGTCGGCACAATGTACAGTGTTATTAATGAATCGTGGAACAACACAAGACAGTTCAGTTAAAAAAAATGACACACATACTAGGCGCCGGGTTGCATCAACCTTTCTATACAAGGTTATGTACAGGAGGGAAGCTATATGGACTCGCCTAACGGCAGGCTCGATCTGGTAGCGTGAAGGCTGACCTAGCTCCTTGCATTCAATTTTTCTTTGATGATTTTGTACAAAATATTGTCCATTGAGCAATAACACTAATTTAAGTAAGCTATGTGAGGTTTCCTAATATGACGTCACACGCTTTCCAAAATTTTTGAAGAAGTGAAAATTTCAAGCCTCAAAAAGGGTGTTTAAATTCGCAGTTCAAGGAGTCAAGGAACAGATATTTATTAACAATTATGGTTGATATGTGTTTTAAAGAACATATTTTAATATATCTGCACAGTACGGACGTTGACCTTCACGGTGTTATGGCCACTTTAAGAACCATTTGTGATAGAAAATGATTTAAACAGATCCACCACTCGGTCAAAGCACACCTCACCTTACAGAAATCTATAGTTTAAACGCCGTTGAGGATCGTTTGAAAATTTTCTTTTTTTTCAGAAGTCGATTGGGGCAACGCCTCCCATACCACCACACCGTGCCGGGGTCACTTTGGTAGACTAATTACACTACAAATAGTTGCTGCCACAGAAGATGCATCGATGATAAATATGACTGCATTGTATTCAAAGACCAGAGTCATCTTAAACACGATGAGCAAAATTTTGTCAACCCTTTGTCTCAATGTAGAAAGTAAACTGGGTTGTGTCTCTTAAAGGTAATGCTGGTCATATTTCTGTAAGTGTTAGGGATGTTCCAGTGGACACTGGATATACATGGTGCAGTCCAAAGGACAGATTTTATTTGCTATGTAATATTTGTTAAAAAAAGAGGCTGCCTAGTTATAAGTTTTCCCTGAATATAATGAGTTAGAAGATAATGCGTAAAGAAGATAGGCCTTAATAAAGAAAACAGCACTGCATGGACTTCTTAGAAAACATTGCTCGTGTCCTATTTCTGGGTCTATCCCGGCTTTTCAATTCCCCCTAAAAGGAAGCATAGCTTTAATGCAAATGTTCCAATGTAAATCAATCAAATCCAGTGGCATTCCCATTACATTAAACACAGTTTTGTAAATCTGTGAATCTTTGTTATGCGTAAGGGGCTGAATTGTTCATATTTTTCCCTCAACAACCCTCACACCCCGCCTTTGATCCCCTTCATCAATGAAGCAATAATTTAAAATGATACGGAATGACTTTGAAGCATGGCAGGTACCACTGCGAGTTTCAGTGCTTGATAAAATACGCTGTGCAAATATAAAATGGTCTGTTTTCAACAAAATTATGGTGTTACTAAATTTACTTAGTACTAAGAAGTATACCTTAAACAGTGAAATTTTAAAATTACTCCATAAGTAACCCCTCACCTCGCCTAGACTAGTATGCTCAAATGAAAAGTTCCATGACATTCCTCAATAAATACCAACCATGAGACCCATGCACTTAGGTTTAACCAATGAGCAAATTTTTGAACCCTGTCCTGATTAGCCCCAGGCCTTGTACTATTAAGGTACAATTCTTCATTCAAAGTCTAATAACCCTTACCGCTAGGACATGATTAGTCGACCATCCTGGGATTATTTTTAAAACAAGACATGTGACATGGTTTTGCCAGATTTTCAAGAATTCGACCACTTTTTGCTTGTATTCTTGTGTACAGTGGCACTAGTTTTAACCGTAATCGTTAGGTTATGGTATATATTGCATGCACACATAGTACACATGTACGTAATACAGTAAGTACAATATCCTGTTGCAACGTTATAGCAGGAATCTACCATTCTATACGAGACCTGAAAAATAACACTGACATCATCATAAGACAGGCCATTAAAGGAGGAGCTAGTACCCTACTTGACCGGGATAGCTACATTATGGAGGCGGCCGAAGCACAGCTAAGCAATTTTATATCGAACAGGCCTGTAATCGAACACAGAAGAACCACTGACCTCTTTGGTGGGATAGATTCAGAATAGTGACACTCAGGAACTTTTTGAGTCCGTAATCCCACCCCTCCCACATGCCGGTAACTTTTACACCATCCCCAAACTACACAAATTTGAGGGTTTGGGACTACAGCTAGCAAATTTTTACAAGGAGGATACTATTGTCTCTCTTGCTGAGACTTTAAACATTTCCCTCTCTGCAGACCTATCGTGTCGAGGAAAGGAACCCTCACGCAATACATTTCTGGATTCATCGTCTCAATAATTCAAAGTTTTATGCCCCATTTCCACAGCTACATACAGGACACTATCGATTTTCTCAATAAATTGGCTTCCATTAAGGGTTCTGCTGATAACAGTATTTTGCTAACAATGGACGTGATAGCCTTGGGGTCAGGGCATGTGGCCTTGTGTGGATTCCTCTCCTATCACCAAAATTCCTATTGAAGTGATAAATCACAGTGGACTTCTCTACTGAGATGGTTTCTTTTCTGGATGTGATGGTAAGTCTAACCCCTGTTGGTTTCAAAACTTGTTTGTATAGGAAACCTACTGATAGGCCCACCGACCTCAGTTACACTAGCTTCCACCCTCCGCACATCACGTCTTCAATAGTTTTTAGCCAACTCTTGAGATTCACGCGTATCCGTCCCGACAAGACGGACTATGACAAAGCTGTAAGGAGTCTCGTCCAAGACCTTAAGAGTGGCTACCCATACAAATAAGCCTTATATTAAGCGGACACAGACCGAGAACCAAAGTAGACAAAAAGTAGCTCTCGTTTGTATGATTTTCTGGCAGAACCGGGAGCAACTATTTCATGACTGGGAGTCATTACCAAAAGTCAAGGAATTTAAAGAAAATGCATGCTTTAACATTTTTATAATTTCTTCAATAATCAGGTATTATGCTGCCACAAACATTGTAACACATTGCATAGATTAGGTCAATTTCAAAAGAAAAGCCACACAAAATCGATCTTTTTTTTGCTAAACTTTGAAAAAAAAAACACAAGAAAACACAGCGGTCCGTCAGTGAGTGTAGCCGTTATCATTTCTTGATTTATACAAAGTTAGATTAGTTCAAACAATGAAGCTTCAGCGAGCGCTATAAACAGAATATTGCTGACTCCCGGTGTATTTAACTTTGAGCGATCCGAGAGCAAAACATAACGAACCTTCTCCTGTCCCTCATTTCTGGCTAAGAAAGAACTACCCAGTTTATACCGGCTCCTCGTTCACACCAACCTCGTCCTCCCTTGGGCAACCCCCGTTGCCAAATATGCGACCACTTAAACACTATTCCTTCAATTGAATTTAGTAACAAAGTTATACTTT
>WURT03166288.1:0-10587 GCA_009936505.3 Holothuria glaberrima | reverse complement strand
GTTACTGAGAGATACGAGTAATGATACGGCCTGTAGATTTGACTGAAAACGACTGCCAGTATAACTTGACGAGTCAGCGACGATATGAACTGTTTTTAACTTCCAACATATGATTTATCCGTTAACTTGATTTACATGTATGTACATACAGGGGCGTACGTATATACACGAATTCGTAGGGGTGAACTATTTTGGGACCAACTACATTTCTTGGGGGCCGACTCCAATTGACATAGTTGTACGATCCGAATTTCCTAGATAATTACAATTTACAGGATGGTAGTTATCAGCGGCGTACCAAGGATTTCTCTCTCGGAGGGGGGGGGGGATGGGAACCAGTATGTTGTGATTGCCGGCCTGGGGAGGGGTCTAAGGGGAGCGTGTGTCCCCTTCCCCTTTAAAATTTTTTGAAAAATTAGGTGTCCTTACATGCAGTTTGGTGCCACTTTCGGTATGCTACACAAACGAAACTGAGGCTTATGTAGGGAAGCTAAAAAACGCCATACTTTTGGTCGATGATGTGCCTCGAAGCCCCAGCTCGATCCACGGTTTGTGTTCTGTATATGTTGCGCAGTTATTGTGATGTAAGCCTTTTCATGAAGTTGCTAAGATAACTTCACCTCAGCCTTGTATTAGTTCCACATCTGGAGACGCGTCCTTATATAGCGCGGTGTTTGTGCCTCCAATTACGTCATAGAAGTCAGGTGACCTGTAGTACTACATTTTTCGAAATTGGATTTTTGTAAGTTTCTCTTCGAATTTCAGTTATGCCGAATCGCTGAGGTTTTAACAGTGTACGGAGTGATATTTATACAATACTATACCCAATCTTAAAATACACAAAAGTTCATTTGGTTGTGCCATGCCCACTTTAAGGAATACCCAAAAGGGAGGTGTGGGGGAGTTGAGCCATATTTTGCTTCTGATGATGCTGTCAACTAAGTTAATTAACACATTTTAAGGATGGTTCAAATGATGATACACACTACACGTATTGGGACCCTACTTTTGTCCAGTCCTTATTGTTTTCCAATAGGTAAGAGGCACCCAAACATGTTTCTGTCTTTACAAGTATTGAAAAAATATTGATTGAACAATGTAATTATATCACAACCTCCACCCCTTTAATTGAAGATATTGAAGTGATACCCCACATGTAGTAACCAAATGAAGCACTTAAACCACTTGTAATATTAAAAAATGAATGGGCTCTTTTCCCATAAACAAAAGTTTTCTATTTTCTCAAACATATGAAAAACGTTTTTAAGAAAATTCTACATAAAACAGTAGTTTGTGATCTATACAAACACCCCCATTGCCCCACACACACGCACACACACTTTGCACACGTATGAAACACCCCCTCCTTATATAAAGAAAGGCTACTTTAAAGATATCCTTTGTGGTAGGCATATATTAAAATGGCAGTATATGAGACAAAACATAATGGTACGCTGTTTTGTCAAAAGTTTTTTCATTGAAATATTTGAAATGAATTATGGAAAACAGAAAAAACTTCGCTAACGCATTGTAGGACAAACAGATTTCCTCGGTAGATTTTCTTGTAGAGGTAGCTGTTTACTAAATAACTGACTTTTAAAAATTACTGTAGGGCAAAATGAAACACCTCGTTTTTTTATTTGTTAATGGCACCATCGTTTCTTGAACGTTGCACTGTTTGATGCAGGAGTCAGTGGTTTGATTATTCTCATGTTTGTGTGTTTTGAAACAAAATCCTTAGTTTTCATGTGTTTAAACCGATAATTTGCAAAATCATAAATCCTACTCAAACGATTATGATTGGTTGAATCAGTTCGATAGTCATATTATTAAAAGTTGGGTTGAGGCTTAGTGTATGCATGGTATATAAGTAGTATCGTGTACACATCAATAGCAGGGTTCCATAACTTGTTCAGCCTACGTACACTACGGGGCACCTCGAACGGGGCATATTGGAACAATGTTCCACTGTGCCCGGCCCCGTTCCATTCCATTTTACCCCGAAGATATGTGGTAAAGTATGAGAACGGTAAGTTGTTTTTGGCGCTTAACAAACAAAGCTTGGAGTGACTAAATCTAATAATGTCCACCCTATATGACAGCACCCAGTGAATTCTGTTTGAAGTAATTTTTCCTGAGTTAGATGAGGTTTAACGGCCCAGTTTATAACCAATTGATTCAAGTCGAGCCGGCCACGGCCTTTTTTCCAGTTGTGGCTCACTGGCTAATTTTTCCTGAGATATAGGGTAGTTGCAAAGTGTGTTATCTAGACATATGAAAGCCTGAAAATTTTTTTGCTAAGTTGCGTTTATGCCATTTCATGTAGATTTAAGTTGATTTTGCCTGGGCTATAGCCTTTCGTATTGGACCGGTTTTTTTTTAAATCCCAGTCTTCAAGCGCACTATCTACTTTAATGAGCTATCAATTGTTGTAAACAAACATGCCACATGACCCTCTGTAACTCCTTTCAGGCTTTGGCCCCGCACCTTTTTAGTCATTTTAAGTTTGCTAAAGTTGGTTTCAAGTTGTTTAAGCTTCTTAATACTGGGTCTAAAGCTTAGACACTTTAAAACTATCTGAAAATTTATCTGGCCATAGAAAGATGATGAACAAGGAGGTGAGCTTTGTTAGCCCAGGTGTAAAAATGTCGTTTCACTTTGCCCATTTTTATGTTTCACTTTGCCCCGCTGTCTGGGGCAAAATGGAATTTTTGTCTTTTTTTTTTCAAGTTGATGCTTATTAAAAATACTGATACTTTGAGATCCGGTTTCAAAATAATTTGTAAGCTACAGTCCTAAGGTACGATAATACGATAAAAGTTCTGGCTAACAAGGTTTTACATTTCCAGTTTTTTTTTTTCAGACTATTTTCGTTTCACTTTGCCCAGGTTTACCAACGTCCCATTTATTACGATTATATACGTGGGAATTTCATCTGACAGCGCTATGTGCCCCCAATATGTTCTGCGCCTGGCACTGAGATTTTTTGATGATGTCATCGCAAGGAAACGATGCCTCATCCTTCAGATTTAACAAATTTATCTTGATCAGAGGGCCTGTGACCATAGGCCAATCCGAACAAGACGAAGAAAAATACCCTCAACTTCATCTACACCAATTATGCGCTGCCCTTACAAGAACATCCCTTTCAATTCTCCTTCGATCAGTTTTATGCTTATAAATATGTGTTATTGTGTCTGAAAAGAAAGAGACATAGTAAACAGAATATGGATAGTTCATAAAGACAAACTATTGAGAGTTATGCCACTTGAATGGAGAACTGAGCCACGACTCAAGTCTCCCCCCAACGCACTGGCTCAACTCTCCCGAATGCCACAATTTTTAACAAACCCCCTTAGCTTGGCAAACTGATTGCATCAAATATATTGAAAGTTGTTAACATGAACTAGTAATGTATTAGCTACATAGTGCTACTAATATTCCAGCGTTATCCTCTACCATAAAAGTGAGTGAAATCTACATACCCGATTGTCTGGTTTTCACTTTTGATGATCAAAAATCGTTTTTCTCGAATAACTGTAACAGGCTGCAAAGCAATCAAGTGTCTCCCACATGGGAATAGAGGTAATGATGTATAGTACCAACAAATGGCAACAACTAAGTGTTATCACCTCTTACTAAGTCATGAGGAGGCCTGGCTCAACTCTCCCAGTGGCTCAACTCTCCAGTAACTCCCTATTTTATACCGTACTGTTGACTGCATGTCTTGGCTAGGCGGCCTAAGTCATGCAGTCAGTGCGTACATGAAATTAATCAGTACTTCAACTTTAGATTTGTCGTCTGCGAACCTGAGGAAGGAGATACTATACTGTAGGAGTTGGCCTCAACAAAAAAGTACAACACATTCCAACAGTGTACAAAGTTAAAATGTCGGACGTAAACCGGAAATAAAATCTAGACTGCTGTACTTTAAGGCTGTGCTGTAGTTTTCCCATGCTAATAGCCTGTTCAGGCATCTTGTTTATCATGCTTCTTATACTCGAAGTTGCACGGACTTTCTTCATTTAAGCTAGAAGACCATATGTGCTTCCAGTATCAAAATAGTGCCACAAAGGCGCTCACCTGCCCTCTCCATCCCTGACAACCTACCCAGGCATATCCCAGCCTGGATGAACCCATGTGGGACCCATTAAATTTTGCACCAAAGATTCATAAGGGGCCCATATGGACCAGCCCACATGCATGTGGGATATTCGCACTTTATCCACATTTTACCTACCGGTACGTATTTCAGTTGCCCACATGGGCCCAGAACTATCTCATCATATGGGTACATAGGCAGGCTATATGGCCCTTTATGATTCTTTAGTGCAAAATAATATGTGCCCCATATGCTGGCCCATATGGGCAAGCATCAGGGTCCCCGATGACGCCCTTATTAGAACCACATGGGGAGGACTTGTTCATGTGAGCCCATAGCGAAACTTTTGCCCGGTGCCCTTGTGAACCCCTCATGAGAGAACCTTCCCATTGAAACCGTAGCATACCAAAGGCCCCTCATTGGCCCCTTGATGCTCAATCCATTCCCGTGAAATCCCATCATACCCACAAATATTCAATGTGGGCTATGTGGGCAGGGCTATGTGGGAATATTGACCGGCGAAATATGATGCTAGCCTGTTTAGGCTTTTAAGGGGATACGTCGAAGATGTATATGACATCTACATAGTGGCAGTGGTATCGCTAGCAGGACACATTTCTCCCTCAATTCGTCATTTACGGGTATCAAGCCTCAATAAGTGTTGAAAATAATACCCATAATGCCAATTTAAAACCAGGCTTTTTAAATGTTAGATATGGGTATGGAAGCCGAATGCTGCTTCCTCGGTCTTTTTTTTTTCTTTCAAAAGTCCCTTCGTATCTCGAAACAAATTATCCAAAGCCAGTACTAGTCAGCGGGGCGAACCCAGTACACCCTCCGCCAGGGAGAATTTTTGCCCCTAAAAAGATCAGAAATTACTATTGCATTAATGCATTAACTACATCTCCCTCCCAACTATCCCCCCCCCTTCGGTACCTTGACTGGCTACGGGCCTGCGTTACCCCGAAGAAGTTTTGGCTCCACGAAGGCGCTGCGTCCCCAGGAGGGATACTGAGACTTAACTGACCAACATCTTAGTCGACCTTCAGATCTTTACGTCATGGGTCTGTCATGCTGCTTCATTGGTCTGTCAGTGAGACTAAAAGCGCGTTAAACTAAATACATTCCTCTCGGCCCGTATGTGCGTGTCTGTTTGTGATGCATGACAGCATCGACCCTCGAAATTGATATTTTAATATTTCTATTTTCAAGGGCCCTTGGAACTCTCCTGTCAAACATTTTTTATTTCTTTTACCTTTTGCAAAACAGAAATAAAAATACTCAGTTTAAAAGTTCTAAAATCAATCTAGTTAGAGTTGAGAAAATAGCTAATTAGGGCAGGTGGGAAAGAAGAATAAAACATGAAATTGATTAATCAGAGGCGCTTTAGGCTAAAGATTTTAAGAGCTTCATTTTGAAAAATAAAATGCGTTACATGGTTGATATCCAGAATTTGATTGGCTGTAATTTTCTCTCTCCAGGTGCAGGAATTAGGCCAACTATGCGTTTAAAAAGTGTTTAAATTGCGGCTTTTGCTGCCCCTTTCAAAACACATCAAACACCAATGGTCACAGAGATAATGGCTTCGGCCTCGCACCCTCTCACATTAGAAATCAAGTCGAGCCGGCTTTTTCGAGGCCATCCCGAGTGGGCTGTTAGGTGATACGCATTGTTTTCGCAAGTATGGCATGAAAGTATTTTTTCTCCGAGAATAATTTGTAAGTTGCCAACGGTATCAAATCATCTTGAAGTTATTGAAGGCTAAAACACCAACTCAAATAAGCTCCATACTATTGCATGCTAGATTACGGTTAGCAGGCCTCAGCTCCGAAGAGTATGACGTCTGCCTCGAGGCATTGGGTCTCGTCTGAGACATTTCCATCAGATAATTTTTATTATTGTGTACATGAAGTCATTTTATGATGCCAGTACCCACAGGCAGTAAACACGTCAACATGGTCAATTGTTTAAACCTGGGCAATCTGGGCATGGTCCAGTATTAATATATCCCATATCGGGCCCACACGGATCACTCCTTAAGGTCTGTACCTGGGGTTGGCCAATATACGTATCAAATATGAAACGTATGGGGCATCTGGACACACTGCCATGTTAGCAAGACATTAGGCGCCCATATGGGCATGACATTGCAAGTTCGTAGCCAGATAAGGTACTGAAGGGGCGAAATATTTCTCGGGGGGGGGGGGACAATAAAAGGCATTTAGGTTATTCTAAATTTAACCTTCTAGAAGAAGTTTTTTTCTAGTTTGGTGGCTTCGCCCCCTGTCATCCCCTTGGATACAGGCTTGTGCCACGGCCCAAAACCTGGTTAATGAATGTAGGCGCAGTGGACTGGCCCCTATGACCTCCATGTGGAGAAATCTGCGTTGTAAGTGGGTATTACCAAGCCAGCCAATATAGGTACCACTTGGTGAAGACATGGGCCATTCCACAGGGGCATGAGGAAGGACCAATCATGGTTTCATATAGGCCTTTGAATATGGACAATATCTTGTCTCGCTGGATTCCATAGGGGAAGCATATGGGTCACACCATGTGGAACCGGGCCCGTGTAGGCTGGCCTGTATGAATTCCACATCGGTAAAAATCTGGGCCACTGTACGTTTGTTTAGAGTCTGTGATGCCTCATATGAGTCTCATAAGGAGAAATCCTAGGCCTGATTATGTTAGTATAGCGTAGACTAGCCCACAATTGCAATGCTTGTTGGCAAAGTTACGGTCGAGTCAGTTCAAGTTCATTTTTTTCCTTTTCATGTTGTAGGAATAAAAACTACAGATTCCTGCTGTAGTAGACTAAATGTAAAATTAGATATGGACCAAAGTCTACATAACAAATTTCAAGCATGTCGTGTTTGTTATTAAAACTACTCGCGATCTGTACTTTATCCAACCTTTAATCGCGCTAAACTTCAATGAGTTCGGAACAGTTAAATCATTCTTCAACTTCTTTGATTTGAAAGACATTTGGTCGCAAGTCACAAACTTTTTCATCGGCTTTAAGAAAGAATTCGATTGCCAAAGGGGCGGTATCCAGTTAGTCTTGGTCACAATCATAGTATTATATTAGTTGTGCACAGTACACAACGTTTATTGGGAATTACTGAGGATATGTTTCTTCAAATTTCTGTTCGATACTAGTGGGTGCGTTTTAGCCAACTGTTAGCCTTAGATATTTTTACGCGGTGACTTGAACGCAAACGATCACGTGACAAATCTGAAATGTTATGTTATGTTATTTTATTTTTTTTTATTATTATTATTATTATTATTATCGAGTATCAAGGACTGACAGTAAGTCACACAGGCAGCCTAGTGAGTGTTTGCAATGTTTAAGTTTGTTTGCAGTTTGTGATAGGCTATCTGTATTTCGCGCGGCTGATTCACAACTTTGTAGGCGTGGCCTAATTCTAACAGAACTAAGAACCTCTTGGGGTTGTTAGTTCTGTTAGATGATCACATGGCTGATTACTATGGCGATTGCGTCACTTGGGTGACGTCAGAATAGAACTGTCAATCAAAAACTAACACTAACCGTTGACTAAACGCACCGAATGAATGACACATACCTTCGGGTACGTACAGTCTTGATGACAAGCGCCATTATAATGAAAAGTTAAAAAAAAATTAAAAACGATTGGGAAAGAATTGTACTGATACCCATACAAAAATGAAATGAAACACTACTACGTGTGTTTGAAATGTTCTGATGTTATTTTTGGCGCACTTGGTGGTGCCCATCCATCATATGCAGCGAATATCTGCTTCAGGACAGATGGCGGAGTTATAGTATATATTCCAAAGCTGTAAATGTCACCCTGCAATAATCTACACAACCTCACTACATTATCTACTCACAAGCCCCTACGTAACCATACAGAGTAAAACTTCATGTAGTAACGTGGGCTATTATAGACACAAAGCGTTGAAAAAGTACATTTATTGTGATATATGTGTGTCTGTAATTGAAGCGCATCCAGTAGCCTACCATTGTGAAGATACTGCTTACATGCATGCTTCCCTTTATTGGTCAAGCCAAAATATCTGAATTACATCAAAGCTTCCATCAGGGGACCATCTCGTCCTCTACCAGGTGTACGTTGACCATGGACTTCAGCAGATGACTTTTCGGACCCCTCACCCTGACAAGAGCTCTTGGCACTGTACTCTGGGGGCGTTCGGCGCTCTTCGGTAATTTCAACTTGAAAGCCCCAAAATGAGCCTGTCTCACCCCCCCCCCCCATTCTTTTGCTTTTGAATACGGATCGTCGCCCAGTTGTAGGAGGGCTAAACAAATCACACGGACCACATTTTTATCATAACATTGTAGACAATTTAGGGTAATGTAAAAATCCCAGTGAGTTGGTGTCATGTCACTAAGAGGCATGAGGGTGTACTAGTTACGGGCTCCCTCTTGTCACACCTCGCTGACTCCTGAAGGACTGCCATACACTCCTTCATTGGAAATTTGGAACTGAGCTCTCCTCACTTCCGGCTATTACACAGTTGTGATTAAAGAAGCTGAACAAGAAATGTTACAAGTTATCTCAGTGGCGGAGCAAGGGAATTTGGTCTGAGGGGGCGAGAATGGCTTGTAAGGGCGCTTCGAAGTATGTAGATACCCTGTGCCTCAATACGGTGAAAAACTAGAAGAGGCGCAAACAAGTGATTTGAGTCCGTCAGGAGAGGGTGACCGCCCCTATGGACGCTCCGCCACTGAGTTATCTTAGTGAACGCCAAAAGTAGTAACTCAATGATTTCTACCCCAGGCAGAAAAATTCCTTGAAAGCTTTCCGGCGACGGCCCGTAAATCATAAAAATTCAACCAACATCTATGTACGTACCTATACTATATTAGCGGATGATAACCATCAAAGTATATAACTTTTGAAAGCGATTTCCCTTCCTCATAAATGTATGCATGTAATATCGATCACTGCCCGAGGGGTAGTGGACTTTATTAATCCAAGTTTCAAACCAGGATGTATAACAAAACAAAGCCCCTAGAAATAATTTGCAACATTTAAATGAACTGAATATGAATGCCGTTATGGAGTTGTGGTGTTTCTGAAGGTTCGGTTTCATGATTTCTTTAAGAACTGTACCTTAGTTTTTAAGTTATGGAGCATGCAGTTTTCGAGGTAGACTTACCTTCAAGAGCGCTAGGGAGAAAATCTTAATTTCTTATTTTCGGTGGACCCCTCGATCCAACTGGTCACGAACTTGCCACGAGAGTGTACTGTGGTGACAACATAGTCGAAAATTGTATTATTTAATAATTTAAAAGTAGTTGTTTAACGATAAGCTTTAATTGAGACATCCACAAGCCTACCAATACATGAAATCAAAAGTCTAAATATTAATCCGAAGGAAGTGATGACTTGCATTCTTCTCTTTCCCTTTCGTATTCAAATATCTCATCTCTTAATCCAAACCTTACAGATTTACTCGGCTTAATGCTGCCATCACCCGGTTCCTCTTGAAGTTTGACCTTAGGACGTTGCCTATGACCGACAAATTTACTATTACTTATAGATAGCGATATATAATCACTTTGATCCAGTCTTTGCAAGGATGAATTGCCGTATTTGTCATCAAACGACTTGTCCACTGTTGGTGTGGGTTTGCTATGACGTGATTTATCGCCAATATAATCCACACGATTTATCGACGTCGACGGTCTAATTCGGTGTCGAAATGGTCGAGATGTACCGGGTTTTGCCGTATGAGAGCTTTTCCTAAACGGGGGACTTGAAATACCATTACTATCTAAATTCACAGTTACCATGCCTGAACCTAATTTTTCTCTGACTTGAGCAAGTCTAGCTTGTTCAATGGACTGGTCCATATCTGAAAGAGAACGTCTTAATCCGACCTTTGACCCAGAAGATCTCATTGAGGTGGCATCGTGGCTTTTAGTCCTAGTTTTGGGGGAAGGGGAATTACTTTTAGAATCCGACAGTTTAAGGCTATCATTTCGCACATCGTTTGTGCTAAATCCACTTCTAAAATTCAGCATAGGCATACTTTGGCTATATTGTAACCTTGGCAACGTGATACTGTATGGCTTCCGTCCATATGGTTCACATTTCTGTTCTGTTGTGGTATTCTCCCGGACATGCGCAGATGCATTTGGCTTGTTTTTTACTTTCAGCTTCGATACGGTTACTGGATTCCAAACTTCGTAATCCGTGACGTCACGTAGCGTTAGTGCGATGTGTTTGCGATCTGATTCAGCTGCCTTGGACGCAGCGTCGTTATTTCTTTTACTGAAAACTTTTACCGAAACATCGTTTCTAGGCACCCCTAACGTTCGCCCGTCGGAGTTGTTCCTATTGACCTTTTTCCCGACCTGGTCCACCATATTTAAAAACATAAGGCCTTCATAATAGTAGATTTTGTATCTGGTATATCGTTGTTCCTACGACAGTCTTATTTGCAGTCCGCCTGTCAAAATGGCGACTTCG
>WURT03166277.1:0-10587 GCA_009936505.3 Holothuria glaberrima | reverse complement strand
GGGTCCAGGGGCCACGAAATGGACCCAAATTAGTGTGTAAGTCAATGGAGGAATAATTGGTGGTGTGCTACCTGCAGGCTCATCGGATGTCAAGAAGGCAATGGCTGTATGACGTTGCGTCGTTAAAGTCAGGCACCTAGCGCCTTCGGCGCTAACACGCGCGCGTTAGAATGCACATCATTGGTCTTTGCAGAGTATTAGGAATAGCGCCCCCAACAAAAATATACTTGTGTTGTCCGAGTGTGCATGGATATGTGGCAAGGAACAGGGCGGTGCCACGGCGCTGCAGGGGGAGACCCCCCCCCTATAATTTGCAAGAATTGGGGAGAAAAGAAGAAAAAGAAGAGGGAAAAAGAAAAAAGGAGAAAACGAAAGAGAAGAAAGGAGGAAGCGAACGAGAAAGAAAAAGAAGAAGAGAAGATGAGCGGTGGGGTAGGCCTTTACCTAATAAATATACTTAATCCAGAGCATCCAGGAGGTTGTTTCTGTGGACTCCACACACGTATTTTTGCGTAAAAACTTTCCCCGAATAGAAGGCAGTGAAGTATCTAAAAGGGAGCTTCAGGAGGTTTGTTGACAACATAACCTTCTCTTAGACAACAGAGGCTTCTCTCCTCTTTCACCCAACCAAAAACTAAAATTCTCTAAATTATGAACAAGTCCAGACATATATATATATGATCAGTTCCAAAAACATGCAAAAGACAACACCATTTTGCATCTAACCAATCTTAAAGTAACAAAAATTTCTCAAAGGAGAGGGGGTAGTCCCCTCTCCCGAAGACTGCCCTAGCTCTTTCACCCAACCAAAAATTAGAATTCACTAAAATTATGAACATTTTCCAGCCATATACGATCAGCTAAAAAAATATCACAAAGACAGCACCATTTTCCATCTAAGTAACCTTAAAGTATCAAAAGTTTCTCAAAGGAGGGGTTTTTTTTAAATGTATGAAAATTATTGCTTTAGTTTGCCTTGAGAATGTCACATGTATGTTCTGAAACAAGATGAAAGATACTTGTAACAAGGGTGACGACAGCGGGGGCCAGGGGCGATCCCCCGTCGGGGAAGGCTGCCCCTCGGGGAAATTTTCCAATTTCGTCGGGGAGCCTTAATCCGAAGCGATAAAATATGTAATCCTAATGAACTTCACTGTCACCCCGACGATCTGCTTGATTCTTCTCATAGGAAGGGCATATTCTCCAATAAAGACCCTAATTTTTCTAATTTCCTTAAAAAAAACAAATTTGAAAAATTTCCTCCATAAAAATCCAAATTTTTCAAGACTTCTTCAATAAAACTCGCAAATTTTCAATTTTGTGTTAATAAAAACCAAATACTTTTCAGCACGCAAAGCGCGCCGAAATTATTTTGTATTCTTCATCCTTTTGTCAATTGTCAACTCATCGCCTTTGTCGGGGCTTTGGATTGTTGCCCCCCCCCCTCCGTCCGGGAGCTTGGCTCCCAGTCGGGCAAATTCTGGCACCACCTTAGCTGAGTCTTGTAATGGAAACAAAAGGAGATTGGAACATTTCGTTCAAGTGTCAAAGTAAATTTGGGACGACTGCTTTTTCCCATTGACTCATGCAGCCATATTGAGGGAGATCATCCACGATCATTTTTATAAAAGGTTCCTGATCCGAATTTATTAACTAAACTAAGCTGTGTGGTGCACCTTAAACTCCCATTTGCAAGGTGATATAACCACAGGTGTACCGTATGACGCAAAAAGAGTTTGCGTGGAGTTTCGAATATTAAACGGTATTCTCTAACATATAAAAGCGAAAATTCGGGCAAGTCATTGCTGTACCCATAGCCAAAGGAGAATGCTTTGTAGACTAAACTTGGACCGACACACAGAAAAGAGGGTGAGGCATTGATCATGAAAAGTACGGTACACCATATGGGTTTCAAGAAAAATGAATACAGTATTTGTGGAATAGGGGAGGTACAGTTACAGAGATATTGGATTCTATGGTGGACGGGAACACAACGCTAAGGGACCATAGACACGAATAAAAACATTTATTCAATTAAGTTGCTCAAATGCCAGTGACATGCACAAAAACTAAGCTCTGCGTCAGTGGAGTCAATGTGTTTTTGTTGACAATGGGAGATGACGTACCCTACTTGCACACACGCTCAAAGAGATTTAGAGTCACCTACGAGATTCTAAACATTCAGCCCCTTGAGCCTGCTGTGCATGCACCCTGTATGTAAGATTAGTGGCGGGGGGACACAAACATCAAGAAGCTCTATATTTAAATTTTCTATGTTGTCAAATGGACCATAACATGGAACGACAATTTATGAAAAAAAAATATTCCCATTCCAAATTACGTCCTCGTCGCTCTATCGAATATCCACTCTTGTCATTCTCTTTCCTGCCTATTTTCTCCTGGCCAGCATCGGGGCTTACTTGTTCAACCCCTCGTCGGGCACCACATGACTCGACTTTGGCATCATGCGATCGTTTGCCAATATATTTTTAGAGCTTCAGATGAAATTTGTCCTAAGGATTCAGCCTAGCCAGCCCCCCAACCACACACACCTCTGGAAAATCCTGATATCGCGCCTGATAACTTCCTGGCCTGATGTTGGTTGGCTCAATGACGCTTGTAAATACCACGGGTCTATGGAACGGTCAACCTTGTTTAATAGAATAAATTTTATATCAAGTTTCAGGAGAGAACTGCTTGTTTGAGGTGATCGCTTCGAGGGCCAAAAAGTGAAGAAAATTTTAAAGTATTTTAAATCCATTAAACTAAAAGTTTCTCCAATTTCCATGGTAACCTTTTGTTCAGTTCCTTGGAATCCATTATTTTGGAGGTTTGGAGGAGGTTATGATGTATTAAGTGTAGAAAGGGTAAGTTTGGAGGAAAGGCAAAAAGGTGAGAGGCAAATACTTTGCAGCTGAACGTAAGAACTCGCGTTTGTTATTTCTAATCATGATATGGTCACAGTATCTTTTACACGTGTTCATAATTAGCTAATTCAAAGTAGAATTATTACTGTAACCGTTGAGCTTGTTAAAAAATAAATGTTCTTTGAAATGGTACAGAAATTCAGCCCTAACTCGTTAGTCACGAAACGCCGGACACAATTTAGTGTGTAAGTCAAGGGGGCAATAATTAGTAGTTGACAACCTAAAACCTTGCAGAAGTTTCCCCATTTATAAGATTACCCCTAACGAGAAAGCCAACAAGTTGGCCACTCATGGCAATTTCAATTTACTATGCATGACAGTGAAGATTATTTGCTAGCGGAGCTTAAAGTTTCCGTACCTTTGCCTAGGCGTTTTTAATCACTCAGAGCCTGCTCTACGGCCGCCAGCTTCTAAGCCCATAATTTCTTCAAAACTGCTTCAGTTTAGCCCATTTCGACACCAGTGAAACTTCTCCAAGTCATCTTTCATATTATATTGACCAAGGACCCCCATCCTATTCGGTAACATATCGCAAAAGTTGTCTCAATGGTCTCCTCTTGGTGATATTTTTGAAAGGTGAACAAAATGTATAAATGGGGGCGTACTGCCTTAAAACGGCGTAGAGCCGTATATACGGCTCTGAAACGGCGGCAGGAATAACGCGCTGTGAGACTTGGTCAAGTTTAAAGGACCCAATCTCTTCTTCTTACAAATCATCGCACCTTGCAACGAGGAGGACAATGGCCACGTATTGTTGGCAAATGCTTAGGCCTACCCATAAGAGGCTTAATCCATAGCTACCATAGAAAAGAAAATATTTTGAAGCCGGTAACTTTTGAATATTTATCCCAGACTCGCTTTCCAATAGGAGAAGAGTTGCTTTGGGGAGTTAGCGAATTTGGTCCCAAATCAGAAGCCCTTCATCGACGGGGATTCTGATTCGATGAGACCAGTTTCATGTCAATTGCTATGGAATTGGTTTCATCTCAAAATGGGAAAACATTTAAAAAACTGTTACCAATTGCAACCGAAAAGCGTCCTGATAATGCAAGCTATGCAATAGCATCTAGTTACCTGATTTGGAAATTTACAGTAGGACGTGATTAACGAAACGAAGCCTGATTAAGAAAAGAAAACTGAGGGGGAACGCGTAGTAGTCGATGAGAGCTAGAACAAAGAAGATAAAAAGGGAAAAGCAACTGCATCATCTCTGTGGTTCAACATCTTTAACGAAAAACGAGAGACTCACTGCCGAGTCTCCGCGGGACTTGAACTCACCTACTAAGGATTCGGAGTCGAGAGCCTTACCAACTGAACTACCACAAAGCTGGAATCATGTGGAACATATTAATACATAATACTGCATTAGTGTAAAGCAGTATGACATACAATTAGAAATACTGCAGAGTGGGGTGGCAGCTTAAGCAAACACCCCTTTTCGTCAGCATCCTTGGTATTGGTACCGTACTTTATATTGACTGAAAAATACCCAAATGATGTTGTTTAGCGTGGCGACTGATGTGAATTTTCTATAAACAACATCAAAGGGGAGGGGTGGGCGGGATGATGGGGGCATAGGAAGCCGTGGTATTCGTCGAAGAATTTTTCAGTTTCTTCGGGAGACAAAAAGTCAGGGTAGTAGGTACAATAAATGTGTAAACCCGACGCTAGTGTAGCACCAGGATTTGCATGACAGGGATCCAAGCTTCCCGACGTGGAACTGCAACCTGAAGCCCCAACAGGGGCGACGGGTTGCCGAAAGGTTGTCGACATCAAAATGTTTGGAGCGAAGTTTGGGTTTGTAGTTAGTAAATTTAGAAAATATGAGGGATTTCTTACAGGATTTGCCACATTTAACTGTTTAAAACAAAGTATCAAGTTAACGACAGAGGCGACTGGCCCTAGTCTATGGGGTACTTCATATTTTATAGTTTCCCGACGAAACTGGAAAATTACCCGACCATGCGGGATCCTTCCCCGACGGGGGACATAGCCCCTACCCTCACCTGGCGACAACCCTGTACCGACGACGATCGGTCTTCCCGACTTTTTGGCTTTCCTTGGTCTTAGTCAAGAGCACAAATCCTCCAAATTGATACAAACAAAAAATGTCGCCGCCTTCTCTCGCTGTAGAGTTCTTGCTTTTCTTTACGTTTGACTTTCACATGCTACAAGTTTCCCTTAAACGGACCCAAATCAAGTATGGAATCAACAGAGGACTGATTGCCGCTACTCGCGCTAGGTTAAAAAATGTTACTTCTTTCCGAACTCTTTACCGTCATAATAGGCCTATGGTAAATTAACTATCTACTGACCACCACTTTGTCGGTTGTTCTGTGATTGGTGACCTGACGAAAACTTTTTGCATTTAAGCGCGTATCAAGAGAGAAGGGTGGGGTGGTTGGGGCCGTTCGCCCCTGAGTTGAGGAAACTTTACTACACTCTCCCATAGCCCGCTATATTCGGCGTTTATCAAACTTGAAGTCTTCCCTCCCCACCCCCTAAATTGAAGAGATCTTGGTAGTGGTGTACTTCGGAAATAAATACGTCCTACCAAACGAGATGTTTACCCTCAGTGTGAGACTAATGTGGAAAATATTCCTCGTAATGCGTTTTGTATTCTCAGTTAAAATAATTTTTGCAATGTAATTCAGTGAAAAAAAACCTGTTTTGTTTCTAAGATTTTTTATCCTTCACTTGCTAAATATTTAACAATTTGATTTTTTTTAAATAAATAACTTTTCCTTCTGGCATGGGCAATTTTGTATCGTTTCAACTTGTAACGGTTCTGATCGATGGATCACTTAGTCAATACATCGGGTTATTATGGCAGCTAAGTTGGATAATTCTGATACCGTTTCCGCGAAACACTGATCATCTGGCTGCGTTAGCATTTTCTTATACCTGTAGTGTATTTCTGGGCACTATTTTTGTTTCATTTCGAGTAATATAGGCCTAACCAGTTTCAAAATATTGGAGGGAAATAGTTTTCCTTTCGAGCTAGTGGAAGGCTCGACAGAAGAATGTGGTTATACTGTAGAACCGTCTGTTTGCGTTTGCAAATCAATGTGTTAGCGTAAGAAGTCTTGCAGCGGAGGCTGTCCGTGCAAAAGCACGAGCAACTACGGTATAGCTCTCAGTGTAAATGTGGTACAAAGAAACGAAAATGCTTGAATAAACCACCTCCGGTAAGCCTTAAAACTTGTTGGTTTTGCAAACAATAAGTTTCCACTTCTTCCCAATAATAGATTCGCTTTTACTAACCACCATCAAAATTATTCATAGGCTAACTAAGAAAATCATACTAGGCCTAACTCAAATTAAGTGAGGTCTAAAAGTAAGTAGTATCGTACTGAAACATGCAATACTACACTACTCACGTACGTACGTTAATTGTGAGGTGTTTGTTCTAGACACAATTCAATTCGGATCGAATCGATGAACTAAGAAGCATAACCGGATGTGATGTAACGAAGTCGGCGGGTCTGAGACTTTATTCTATTTTGGCGACTACCGAGCTCCTTTAAAAAAAGCAAGCCTGCGCGAATGTACAAGGCTGAATTTAACAAACCAAAGCTTTCTTTTATGATTAACTTAAGCACTTAAAACTTGGCCTGTTTTGTGGCCTCTGGGCCCATATTGAAGTTATACAACATAGGGACTTACCATATGACACTTCTCCCAACTCAGATGTCTTTTCCGTAGAGGAAAGATATAATGAGGCAAAAAGTTGCCTGAGGTATTTTCAATTTCCAACCATTTTTGCTTAAAGAGTACTTGAATACATTTGCCGCAAATCCACATCACAGGTTGAGCATATCCCTTCAACAACATGGTATACACCAGGCGCGGATCCAGACGAAAGGGGGGGAGGGGGTAAAAGCCCCTTGAATGTTCTCCTAATATGCTAATTTTCGCATATTTGTTATTGCTGATGTGGCCAAAAAGGGGGCTGAGGCTGGGAACCCCCCCCCCTTGGATCCGTGTCTATACACTGCACCCTCCAAAAATTTGAGGGACTTAATTTTTCAGTCAATATTTCGGAGCGGGTGAAATTTCTTGAATGAATGTTATGAAACTATTGTATTGTTACACGATGTTTAAAGATAGCATACCCTCCAATAAATCCTACATTGACTGACACGCTAATTTGCAAAGGTAAATAGGCTTTAAAGGTAGCGCACCACTAATTCAAGTTTTTGCTCCGCAGAAAGATATTGACTAACCAACTTAATCCCTTGAAAATTTTGATAAGTTCGTTTTTTAATGTATTACTTACTAAATATGATTAATCATTAATTTGATTATTGTGAGATATGAGTTAAAATACAGATTGTGCAAAATTTAAGGCACTTTGACCAATTTTAGTGCCATAATTTGATTGTATTACTCCACCCTGTGAAGTGAGCCCTTTGAGTAGTAGTCAGGGCTGCAAACGTACATATAATTCAAGGCTTTCAAACCTTCTAAATCCGAAAATTTCAATGGTGATGAGCCCTAACTGTGAGCTTTCACCAGAAGGGTAGCACGTCCAGGCTGAGACCTCTTATTCCTTGTAGAAGGTCTCAACCTAGAGGCGTGGAACTGACTTGATGTAGTGTGTCAAAGAGTCAGTTATAAGTAGTTGGCTGCCTAAAACCTTCTAGAAGTTTTCGCCAGGTGTAAAGTTACCCCTTATAAGAAAGCCGACAACTTGGCCGTTCATGGCAGTTTCAATTTACCATACCATGACAGTGAAGAAGTTTCCGTACCTTTACCCATACGTTTTTAATCACTCAAGGCCTGATCTGTGGCGGCCAGCTTTAAAGCCCATAACTTCTTCAAAACTGTTTTCATTGACCACATTTTGGCACCAGTGATACTTCATTTAGTCTTCTTTCATATTACATTGACAAAAGACCCCCAATCTTATTCGGTAACATATCGCAAAAGTTGCGCCAATGTCTCCTGTTGGTTTCAAGTTCAAGTTAAATTTATTTCTTTTTGTCCTCTGTAGAGGTACCAGAACTGAATATGAAATGTACATATATTACAAAAATTATAGCACAAATATATATATATATATATATATATGTAAGAAAAAAACATTTTAATACAGCAACGTTATTAAATGTCGAGTGACTTAAATACTGGTACCAGTCTTTGGAAAGAAAGAAAATAAGGAACGCAATGTTCGCAACTAACGAAACTTTTCCATAATTTTCCAACAGAAAATACTCAGATTTCATAGGACAACTTGACTGAAAAGGGAATTTCATTTTAATGGCACTTGCGCTGGTTCTATATATTTTTTCAAATACCTACTACGCTCATTAGAAAAGAATGGGCACTTAATAATATAGTAAAATTCATCTCCGATTTGGTTCTTTGGGCACAAAATACAAACTCTTTCATGTAAATCACGACCTTGGTATCTACCAAGAATAGAAGAATGTTGGTACTATTACTACATCGATATTTACAAAGATTTACAGATCCGGGAGTATTTAAAAAGGCTCACTAAGTAATTTTCGAAATAAAGTCTTTGTTTAAACATCAGATATGTTTTACAATGTGAATGATGATTGACCTCGGCCAGCCATTCTTGTTCATAAATTGTTCATAAATATCGCTCAAACTTTTTCTTATTGAATTATTTAACCGGGATTGTCGAGAAGAGACTTGCTGATATGCATGGAGATATTTTGAAAGGCGAACAAATGGACTGTACGTATAAATGAAGGGCGTGCTACCTTAGAACGGCGGCAGGAACAACGCCAAGGTAAGGCAAGATATGGCAAAGCATGCCAATGCAAGACAAGGCAAGGGTACTCAAGGTCCAGGCAAAGCAAGGGAAGACAAGGCAAAGTAAGGCACAACAAGGCAAGGATTGGTAAGGCCCGGCAAGGAAAGGAAGGCAAGCAAAGGTAAAGTACGGCAAGGTAAAGCAAGGCAACGGAAACAAGGCAAGGCAAGATAAAGCAAGGTATAGCAAGACAACGCAAGGCAAGGGAAGAGCAGGCAATGCGAGGCACAACAAGACAAGGCAAGGCTCTGCAAGGCAAGACAAGCAAACGCAAGGTAACGCAAGGCCAAGTCAATCCAAGCTAAGGCAATTCATACCAGGGTAAGGCAAGTCAAACGGTGGCGGAGCAAGGCAAGGCACGGATAGAAACGGTATAAGGCAAGGAAAAGGGAAGCAAACGAAGGCAAAACACTGTTCCGATGTGCAAAATCGATTTCAAATCAGCCTAATATGTCGTCAGAGACGATCAAATGCTTATTGCTCACCTACAATTTCGGTCTAATAAGAGCGTTATTTTGACATTTGAAGGGTACGTCGGGATATGACCCAAACCGTATCACTAAACCTGTAAGTGCTACCCAGGGTTTTTTTAACTTTAATTCAAATGCGAAAAATCGACTTCAATTCAGCCTTATATGTCGTCGAAACATCCAAATGCACATTGCATCCTTACAATTTCGGTCCAATAAGACCGTTATTTTGACATTTGAAGGGCACGTCGGGACATGACCCAAACCGTATCATTTGACCTGAAAGTGCTACTTAGGGTGTTCTTACATTGCCATCCAATGTGCAAAAATTAACTTCAAATCAGTCTTATAAGTCGTCAGAGAGGACCAAATGCACATTCAATCCTTACAATTTCGGTCTAATGAGACCGTTATTTTGACATTTGAAGGGCACGTGGGGATATGAGCCAAACTGTATCATTTGATTAGAAAGTGCTACTTAGAGTCTTCTTGCATTGGAATTCTGATGTGCAAAAATCTACTTCAAATCAGCCTTATATGTCGTTAGAGACGACCAAATGAACATTGCTAGCCTACAACTTCGGTCTAATAAGACTGTTATTTTGAAGGGCACGTCGGGATATGACCCAAACCGTATCATTTGACCTGAAAGTGCCACGTACGGTGTTTTTACAGTGCAATGTCGATGTGCAAAAATCCACTTCAAATTAACCTCATATATCGTTAGACGCTTCCAAATGCACAACGCATCCTTACAATATCGGTCTAATACGACCGTTATTCTAACACATTAGGGGCACGTCTGGACATGACCCAAACCGAATCATTTCACCTGAAATCGTCACCTAAAATTGGGTTTACATTATAACTCCGATGTGCAAAAATCTACTTCAAATCAGCTTTATATGTCGTCAAAGACGACCAAATGCACATTGCTTCCCTACAACTTCGTTCTATTGAGACCGTTATTTCGACATTTCAAAGACACGTCGGGACATGACCCAAACAGTATCAGTTGACGTGAAATTGTCACCTATGGTGTTTTTACATTACAAGTTCCGATGTGCAAAAATCGACTTCAAATCAGCCTGAAATGTCGTCAGAAACGTCAAAATGCATATTTCTTCCTTGCAATTTTGGTCTAATAAGACCTTCATTTTGACATTTGAAGTCCACGTGAGGACATGACCGAAACCGTATCATTCGACCTGAAAGTGCTACTAAGAGTGTGCTTGCATAGCAACTCCGATGTGCAAAAATCTACTTCAAATCAACATTTCATAACATAACATAACATAACAAGGTTAAGGGCAAAGGAGGGCAAAAGGCCCATAAGATGCCCTGTGAAAACCAGACCCAAAACAAAACCCATACCAAACCAAATACCCATACAAAAACCCACCTA
>WURT03166255.1:0-10588 GCA_009936505.3 Holothuria glaberrima | reverse complement strand
CCTGACGTGCGAAGTATCGTTCTAGACGGGCTGAATAGAACAGACTAGTGAGCTCCGCCCTCGTCATCACAGATACTGCTGGTCCACATTCACGGAACACAGTCTCGCTCAATATGTATTAGTAGGAAGCCATGTCATTCATCATTCTTACTCCTATATAGGGAAGACATGGTCATTTACTCTTTAATCTATATAATGCTCATGAGCTGCATGTATAGTTGGTCTAGACTACAGAAACATAACTGTAACATTACCGAATTATTTGGCCTTGACTTTTACACTTTTTTCTTTTTTTCAGCAGATCAAACATGAAAGAGTGAATGTGTTTAAAAATTGGAATCTTCTTCGGAAAGGAATGGTGTTCTTCTGAGTGGCTTGCAAAAGAGGACAGTATTGTTAGCATCTTATTTATCATAGCTTGCTTTGTTAGATTATAGGTCGTGCTAAATGAAATGTAATTCGTCACGTTAAAAATAAATAAAAACCTAACATCATTTTTCGATTAAAGTCAAAACAAAATAATTCTATGTTTTACCTTAGTTACTACTTGAAGGATGCACTTTTGAACGATGCATTTTTAAAGGCTAACACAAAGCGATAGCAAAAGCAATTATTACCTAAAGAAAATCAAAGTATCATTACTTTCCTGGTATCTGGAACAAGTTTAAAGATAAAGTAAGCAACGACGTAACTTTTATACAAGCCTCTGTAATTTTTGCATGTACTTCGTGAAATCTAAAATAAATTATTTACAGGCCTTTCGCTATAGTGGCGTAGCCAGGGAGTGATGAGGGCAGTCGCCCTTCTCCCATCTTAATGAGAGGGAAAAGAGGAAGAAGAAAAAAGAGAGAAAAAAGAGAACAAAGTGAGGAAGAAGAGTGAAGACAGAGGGGCCAGTGGTAGCGCTCCTGTATACCATGAAGGGGTGGGGAGAGGGAGGTAAAGCCCAGGAAAGTAAACAAGGTATGGATTCAACGCAGGCCCCTTGATCCCATGCATACAGCGCAAAGCGCTTCCTTACGCAAGACATTTCTTATTCATAAATTTAAGCCTTTTTGACAAATTAAAGACGCTGCGAGCATTACGCGACTCAGAGCGAAGGCTGGGAGGATGGAAAAAATTCTCAGGGAGATTTCAGATGAAAAATTAAAATCATTACTTAAAAAAGTCATTCCTGGAAATATATTCAATTTAAAATCTAGCATCAAATGTAGCACCATTTTGCATCTAGCCCAACCTCCGTAAGCCAAAACTTTCCACCCCTCCCCTTAGACCCATCGCATAGGATGGCGATCAGTCATCATTTCATCCACCCCCCCTCGATGAAATCCTGGCTACGCCCTTGTATAGAGGGGATGGAGGTAGGGGTTTTCACAATCTCATCCACGGATCCAGTCACAAGAATTTGCACCAATAGGTAAAATGAACGAAGGGGAAGAGGAAAAAGAGTTAAGCATAGAGGGAGAAGAGGGATTGAATGAGGAGAGAAAAAGAAGGGAATTGAAGGAAGTGAGAAGAAAGAAGGAACGAAGAAGAGGAGAGTGGGAATTTAAAGAGAGAGAAGGAGAGAGAACAGAAAATCGCCTGTGTGTGCAATGGGGTTGGGGACACTCAGGAAGAAGAAATTGAAATTTACGTAGTCAGCAGGCGGTAGATAATTCATGTGGTATTAAAAAAAAAACAAAAACAACCACCGTCAAAGCCACATGATTCGTAAACATTATGCACTACAATTATCTTCTCAGACACGCCAAAAGTTGTTTAAAGGAGTGTAATATCCTGTCACCATAATACGACAAAGTATTAGAACAGACGGTTAAATGGAGGAACCATGGAGAAGTAGGGAGGAAAGGGAAGAGGCAAAAGAAAGCAAAACGTACAGGGTGACAGCGGATCATAGCTTGATGTTAATGTCAGCACAGAGCTGTTACGGACCGTGATTTCAGTCAACCCTGTTCACCATACTGACGTCTATAATTGTACGGATACCCCATTTGAGTTTTAGTCAAGTCAGTCAATCCTTAGAAAAGCCTCAATGAGTATCTTAGATAAGAAAATACACATTTAAGACCTACTTTCTATGTTTATTTGGGATGGGATGGGACGACGACACCGACAAGGGACAAATGGCTATGTCGAGTCCGCGTAAAGGAATTAGAAATTCCACACCTGTTGAAGAGCTTTGTTTATGTCATTGTAATATCTTTGCGGACAATTTACATGTTTTTGCTCTGAGGGAGGGCAGATTCTTTTATGAAAAGATAAAAATATTTGGAGCTCTCCGCGTGCTTTGTGGAGTCGATCTGTTCCTTTAACAATCCCCTTTCCAAAGAAGCAGTGCACAGGCCTATGTAGACGTGTTTCACCGACGAAACATGATGGCTAGTTTCTTTTATTTTGTAGGGCAAGCGTCCACTGTGTAACCATTACTTTAATGCTGTCACAGTAGTTAGTATCTATGGTTATACTGTGCGCGTGTGCTATAAATTCGCTTACTACTCTTGTGTTTTTCAGACTGCATGGTCAAGCGGTTAGAGCATCCGACTTGCAGCCGGAAGGTCGGGGGTTCGAATCCTGGCCGGGTCATACCAAAGACTTCAAAAATGGAACCTACTGCCATTGCGCTTGGTGCTCAGCACAAGCAATGGAGTAGGGAAAACAAGCCAGTGAGCGACAACTGGAAAAAAGGCCGTGGCCATCCCGACTTAAGCCAATTGATACAAACTGAGCCGTAAAACCTCATCTAACTAACTAACTAACTAAAAAACAAACTTTTTCCCTTCAGTTCCGGGCAATCCAAAATCGCGTGACTTAACATTAATTCCCTCCTCAGCGTACAAAAGTCAACTAACGCAACCACCTTCTGGAGGATAAACAAACACACGCGGTCGCTAGGTTATGTACTAAAGTTATGTTATGCGTGGCTCAGTGCCCTTCAGAACAACTAGCGCTTTACCTTAATTTGACCTTTTGACACCTCCACCGGCTGTAAGTACGGGTCAAGAAATTGTAAGCAAAGATGTTCAATTCGTAATATTAGTGGTCTTATCTATTGCCAATAAACACCTTGAAGATTGTTAACTGCTCCATTCTGATACCCAATTTTTTGAAAATGATCCAAATCTCCCTGCTGTGCTTGCACCCTGGCCTTCATCCGGGCGTTGCTTCTGGATCCTGAAGAATGCCCTGACAACGCCTCAGATCATTCAACATTAATATTTAAGTTTAATCAGCACCTCCAATACTCTATCAGAGGCGGTCGAAGTTTTCTTGCCTTGGTAATTTAAAAGCAATATTTGCAAAGAATTTTGTTACCATCAGCTGTGCCGATTTTGTACAAGCCACAAACTGGTGACTGAAGAACAGTTATTCATATGTTGTGTAACCCTGGCCCTGCGTCGATTTCAGAGGATTGGCTTATGTTCTGCAGGAATACTGAGAAAACTGAAGGAAGGGGATCAGTGGATGAAAACACGTAAGAAAAGGACAAAACAAGCCAATTATATTACAAAAGCTAATCACTTTTATACTAGTGAAAATTACATTCCAAAATTACAAATATACAAATGATTTAATCGATAAATTGCCCAGGCTTTTTTGAAACTTTACCCCAGACAGTGGAAACCCCAAGGATCTCTGGTGCTAAATCTCTCAGTAGCAGTCCTGCCCTTCCAGAGAGCGGAAGCCCAAACCTTTAGTATGCTGAATCCCACAGCAGGCTTACCTACCGGAGCGCTGAAACATCCACTCTCAATACACTGATACCTTCAGCAGACTTGCCTGCCAGAACGCTGAGCTGAGACATCCACCTCCAGTGTACTGACACCCGCGGCATGCCTCTGAGGAATGACACCCCTATGCACGAGGAGAGGGGGCGGAACTCATCATATTACACTCTGTAGGATGTTCCTCTTATAGTCTACAGACTAACCAAAGCCACTGAGGGTCTTTAACTTAGTTCTTAATTCTCTTTTCACACTGTTGGACTACCCAGGCCAGCCCGCGATCTTAACAGCTAGTCCTAGCTCAACTTACGGTATATGATTCAGGGTCGGGTGACGTAAGTAGGGTTGGAAAGGGGGGATGGACTGGGACGGTTCTTGCACTTTATCATTCGTTACAGTCAGTGGCGCCGCCATACTTTGGTGATGGGGGACACCACCGATAATCTTAAAACTACCTCAGGTAAACTCCCTTGTTTGCATAAATTTACTGTTTTTTATGTGCCCTGCGTTTGTGTGCAGTAATGGGTACCCTTTCTTTGTCCATACATTAAGGTACCGTCCTGGGGTAGGGTTTAAGGGGAGGGGTGTCCCCCTCCTCTTTGAGAAATTTTTGTGAATTTAACGTTGATTAGATGCAAAATGGTGCCATCTTTGGGGTATTTTTGGTGCTGATCATATATGACTGGAAAATGTCCATAATTTAGTGAATGTTAATTTTTTGTTAGGTAAAAGAGAAAACTATGCTGTCTAAGGGAAGAATACGTTGTCAGCAAACCTCCTGAAGCCCCCCCCCCTTCTTTTTGACTACTTCACTGCATTCTATTAGGGATAGCTTTTAACTCCCAAATACGTGTGTGGAGTCCACGGAAACATTCTATGACTATTACCAAAATTTTCCTTTACTTCATTTTGAATTATAAAAAAGTATCTCTGGATCAATTACATAAAATAAGGCTATAACATGCCTACAGTGGCGTTCTAACAGGTCACCATTAAGCATGTTGTGATCGCCGGCCGGGGGGGGGGGGGTTCAAGTGGAGGGGTTACTCTCCCCATTAAAAATTTTTGAAAAATTGGGTGTCCTTACATGCAATCTGGTGCCACATATGCTACCTTTCAAATTTTGTACAAATTTTAGGTACTAAAGAAACCCGGCATCAGTTAGGGGGCACATGGCTCAACAGCCCCTAAATACGAGATAAATCTCTCCTTTTCAAATTGTAGTGATCAAAATAGTACCGGTCCCATGTATTATTATCTTCATAATGTTTACGAGATGTAATGCAAACCGTGACGCATGCGCGTGAAGCGCGTCGAAATTTTTCGTTGAATAAAATTTCTATGACAAAACCTGCATTCTGAATTTGCATCGAGACATTTTCAATTGTCGAAGTAACATACATGGTACTCAAAAAGCCAGTCTTTTACCTGGTAATTCGTAAACACCTTTGGACTTTTGCTGCTGTGCTTCTCTGGGAATTGCTATCGGAAGATATTGATAATGAAAATAACACTGTGGAAGGGTTTGAAGCGCACGGAGCGCGCGAAAATTTTCATACTTTGCGAAGGATTTTCTTAAATTTTGATAGTTTGAGAAACATTGGTGATAGAAAAGGATTACCTTAGATCCATCACTCCGTCGAAACACATATCACCCTACCCCCAGATATCTATAGCTTAAACGTCTTTTGGGATCATTTAAAATTTCCAGAATTTTTCGATAAGGGGGCACGTGCCCCCATGCCCCCCGTGCCGGAGCCACTGATTACAGTGTAAGGGTCCCAACTAGCTCGTTACCCAGGCTTTCCAGGACATGCGCTAACAAAGTCGGCATAGGTTTACTTCTATGTGAACAGCAGAACAGCCAGGGCCTCTTTACCTTTAATGAATCTTAACCAAATGGTTCTTTACCCCGTCTTGATTAAATTAGTCCTACGGCAGAAATTCCCTCACAACACTTGTCTTTCGTTGCACCGCCTAAGTTTTCATCCAGTTAAAAAAAATGGACGATTCTGGACCACGTTTTCGTCCGTTGCCGTTTGGACAATTTTGGTAGGAAAACTTTCTGCTCTTGGAGGTATTTCAAAATAACTAAAAAAAGAATATTTTATTGCGTACTCGTCCAACCGTTCCATATTAAAATGGGGATTTGGTACCTTAGTTATTGCTGCTTACTGCTCAAGGACAAACTTATTTGTATCTTTCAAAACACGAAGAAACCTTGAAGGTTAACGACTTCGCTCATTAATTTGATACTGTTTCAGAATGGAATAGTCCAGGCAGCGATACTGGAATGTACAATTGTTCTTGACGATTTTTAATGGCAGGAAGATTTTGAAAGATTCTGGACGCCATCGTTCAGGAGCAGCAATTTTTCGTCCCCTTTTCACTGGGTTAAGATACTTCTTTTCAGTGATCTCGCACCACGCAGTTTTCCGTCCGTCTCCTTCCAGCCGCCAAGCACGTGTACGATTGCTCCGGCCGAAAAAGGAAATCACGTAGCCTCTGGAAGTGAGAGAAAACCTCTTTTTATTGTTGTACTGGTATGGCGCTACCTCTCGACCAGGAAATTTGCTATATCTGAATTAAAGATGTGGTAAAACAGAATCTTAATTTGGCTGATTTGTGAGGAAGAGTTAATAAATTTTTCTCAAGGTATAAATGAACCCCTTCATTCCATAAAGAAATAAAAATAAACCTGTGCATAGAATGAGGTAATATGGAGAGCAAAACTTCTCTTTTTAAACTAGAAAAGTTAAAAACTTAAGTACTTATCCTCATAGTTCAAGGATTTTTTAATACTTGCAATGAGGAAATGCTGCTAAGTCTATATACATAAGCCCAGTAAGTTGTAAATGTAAATTTTAGCACACGAACTGAACTATATAACTGGAAGGCGCACGTCAATGTGGGAAATGCATGGGAGCAAAGTAGACTTGTCCACGTATCCGATAGGTTAACAAATTAGCTGTCTGCATTTGTTGGTGTAATTTGCAATGATACGAACTTGACTCTACAACTAGGGAATACTTTCTGCTCTATGACATCATATGCATAAGGCCTATAGTACGTATCGATATGACGTCACGCAACAGAAAGTGCTCCCTACTCTGGAGGCACGCCCGTGTCATTGCAAGTTACTTCAACAAATGCAGACAGCTGATTTGACAACCAATCGCATACTAGCGAGTCTACTACACGCGTTTACCACGGATGAGGTATGTGATCTATTTTTGGCCTCCAAAATGACTTAGCGTAACATCTATGCATAGTGTCTATGGATTTGGATGGTGAAATATGACTTTCCCATGACACCACGTGTTAGGAGTGAAAACAATGTATTTCGCGTATTTGGCACGTAGTGTGGTCCGTGGATCGTTTTCACTCCAGTAAGGTGTTCCCATATGGTTTTATTGTAGTCAATTGTTGTTTTCCCTCCAAAGTTGCTAGGGTAACGGAAAGACCCGGATGACCGGCCGACCCCATTGCATCTTATGTAATGCGTTCTTAGTTTTGTGCGGAGATCGAACAGAACGACTGTCGATCTTGCATGTTAAATTTACACTTCCGTCCCGATATGAGCGTCTCCGCACCGAAAGGAGTCACTTACCAACACTATGTAGGTTCAGAAGGGTAATACCTATTTGCTTAAGTAACAGTAATAAATGTCTACTCACATCAATGATGAATATCACGCATAGGGAAAAACATTTCTTCACCTTTGCTCTTTACTACTGGGTTCCACGAGACATAATTTCCCCTTTTTGGGGCAACTTTTTACCAAGTTTGAAGAAAATCGGTCCAGCCAACCAGAGCGACCGGGGGGAGGGGGTTGGGGTGTCTCACCCTCTCCCCCCAAGTTCGTCAGAGGGATGGCAGTCGGAAAATCCGAAATACCAGTTGGAATTTCTGATTCCTCAGTCTAGCATATTTTGTCGACTGAGCCTATGTCAACTTTGTACCAATTTTCCAACTAGATCAAGTGAGAAAAATACCAAACATTATTTTCTTCACCTGAAACCGAATTAAAACTGTCCTGTGACATCTTAGTTCATGAAAAATTTCGGCGCGTTTCGCGCGCATGCGTCACGGTTTGCGCTTCTTCTCATTACCATTATTAAGAACTATTCCGATCACAATACTTTCCAAAAAACAGATATACATCTCCGAACTGTAGGGCCTCGCATCAATATGGGATCTTTCAATCAAATTTGTAGCATACTGTGGAAGGTGGAAGTACGTATTCGACGCTATATATTTTTCAAAAGAAAAAAAAATCGCCGAGCGCTTCGCGCGCAGCCATTATCGGTGATGGTGATTGTTAATACACTTACGACCAAAAAGTATTCTGAAATGCGCTTTTTAGTCCTTCTTTCCTTTTGCTATACCTATCAGACAGGAAGTCATTCGTGTAGAGTTTTCGTTCAAAGTTAGTAAAAATCCGATAGATGTAAAGTGCTTGGTGTTATACTCTATATTATCATTGGCTGACAGGTAAGAAGCATTGTCTTTGCCCAATTTTATATAATTGGTCCAGAGCTTCCAGGTACCTGCCAGCCTTAAATACCATTTAATAGTGCACAATGAAGGAAAGGAAAATCTTCTTTATAGTCCAAGAATGTTTCTGAAGACTCCAAGCACGTAATTTTGTCAAAAAAAATTGTTCAAATAAAAGACAGTAAAGAAGCCAAAAAAAGGGGGGTCTTCGTTCTGTCGTTCTACAAAATTACTCCTGTGATGTGTAACAAAGGGTAATCATTGGTGGGACAAATAGGCCCCTACTATTTTATCCTGGGTCGCTCATGCGTAGTCTGTATAATTAGGGCGTTCAATACTTCTTCTGCAAATGCGCACATCCTTCAAACCATCGTGAAAATCATAACACACCCTTACCTTCAACATGTCTTCCAAAATTTAAGTTAACTAGAAAAAATTGTCGAATCATACTTTATAACCAATCGCAAATAGCAAGAGGCTTATTACCTGAAGTTTTGTGCCGTGGACTGCTTTCAAACTGCCTCTTCGGGGTAGGACTTTATATTTTTGCCTGCCGAAAAAAGGATGGAGGTCTCTATTTCCGTTCAGTTAGGCGTGCAAAAATAGGGGTAAGGGTTACACTAAGCGATGAAATCCATGGGGCAACAAAATATTGAACTCGCTTTTTGTAACACATTAGTCCCCTTATTTGTTCTGCACAATAAGGAAAAAAAGAGTCACATACACTAAAGCCTACTTTAAGGTGAAAAAAACGAGATCTTTATGCATCTAAGATTTCAACAACATGTATAAATAAAAGACGTAAACCGTGATTTCAGCAGTTTCATTACCAACTATTTAGAAAGAGCTTTGTGAATTATATCCTCCTTTAATATATTATATATTAATAACCTGACCTGAAGGAAAATTTAGGACGATGCTATCTTTGGAAAACGAAAGCGAAACGAAAACCAACAAGGTGTATAAAACATGTCTCAGTTACTCTGACAATTCATAAGAACTTTAATCTTTGAAGAGTCCTCCTGTGAAAAATTGAGGAAAATGAAGACAATGCTGTCTTTTCAGCTTGTTGTCTTGGTACTTGGATTGGATCAAGTGACTTCCAACGACTGTTGTGTAGGTGACCAATTTTCTGCAGGAGTTGGTAAGTTTCATTTTCCGTATGAATTCTGATTTTCAAGCTTTTCTTTACAATTATACATTGCTTCTTGTTAATATCTTTATCACCGAAGTGACAAAGCGCTGTCACAAATAATACCGCTGATCAATAATAACTCTTTCCAGTAGAGGTTTTAATCCAATGCAACATTCTGTTGGAGCAATCCCGATAGGCGGCAGCAGTCATATAAATGCGCTTAACAACAAGTTACCTCACAGGTACCCATTTAATCCCTGGCTGGAGAGAGGGAACTGAGATAAAGTATCTCTCCCAAAGACACAATGCAATTTACCAAACAGCACTCGAACCAGCAACCCTTGCTTCGCAAGTCCGAAGCCTTAACTATTAGACAACTACGCCCTCCTTATAACAGTACATCGGTGTAAGCATGTATCCATATTTTTACATTCCTATTTACAGACTCTGTTCCCCATCTGTTTGCCGAGACAGCATTTACTATTGGGTTAATCATTGCATGTGGCATTCGGAATCAATACAGTCCTTACGATTGGATTAAAAGCAGTTTCTAGTGACATGCCATACGGAAAAGCGTTTATGACATGTTCTCCAAGCAATGTAGTGATGTCACATTCACAACTTACCGAGTAAATGTTTCAAACGTTTTCATATCCCAAATTCTACACGCTTTAAAAAGACTCGAAGAAAGTAGACAAAACAACCTTAAAACACTTTTCAATTTGACCCAAAATTACAAGGGTATTTTTCTATGTATAAGTCATTAATATTTTCAATTTGGAAAAGCATTCATTATTCCTAACTTGAAATTGAGATATGCTGATCCAAAGGTTTTCAATTTCTTTTTTTTTTTTTTGAAATCTGGTGACCTCAAAAGCTATCTGACCTCCACTAAACTAACAGTGTTCTTCCTCTCCATATCGAAAAACTTTCTTTAGAGTTTGATTAATAAAAAAAGACAAAATTCGAATATAAAAACTGAGAAAATAAGTGTCCAGTGAATGTGATTCGAACTAGCCCCTTTAGAATGGGAAGCCAAACACTTCTACTACACTATGATCATCATTCAAGTTAATTTTAGGCTATTAAATTATAACATTATTACAGCATTCTTCTCACACAAGTCCATGCATGTCCACATCAACACAACTTCTTTACTCGGTTTTTAATGATTTCAAGGCATCTTGTTAGCTATTGCCCTTAGAATTGGGAGAATATGTGACTATTTTAT
>WURT03166254.1:18111-28156 GCA_009936505.3 Holothuria glaberrima | reverse complement strand
CTTGCCTTTCCTTTACCCCAGGTAGTTATGTGAGCTTGTGTGGGTACCCGCCTGTAGCAAACTGTTCTTACTGAGGGGCTAAGTTTCCCCTATACCTTGCCTTTCCTTTACCCCAGGTAGTTATGTGAGCTTGTGTGGGTACCCGCCTGTAGCAAACTGTTCTTACTGAGGGGCTAAGTTTCCCCTATACCTTGCCTTTCCTTTACCCCAGGTAGTTATGTGAGATTGTGTGGGTACCCGCCTGTAGCAAACTGTTCTTACTGAGGAGCTAAGTTTCTTGCAAAGAATGGTGACAGGTGACCATTTATGGCTTTATCATTAACACCCAGGGTTTCCATCAAGGGGGGTAAAAGAAGGGATTTGTCCTTCCTTTCCAGAAGAAGGGGGTAAAATAACCTGTTTTCATTTCCATAAAAATACAAATTGTCAATATCTTGGTTTCTTACTTAAGTAGAGGACACTTCAGTAGCAATTGTTTGAACTTATATGAATAAAGTGCCTTTAAAATCCTTCAAATTGCACCTCATAGGGGCCTTGAAGCAAGCTTATGTCCCCCTGAACCCACTTGTAACCATAGCCAAGGACAGCATCAATTTGGAACCATGGTTGTAGCAGTAATAAATATCCCCTCTTTGGTTTCCATGATAAGAGAAACCTATGCAATCATGCTGGCATGTGTATGTATGTATGTATGTGTGTGTATGTATGTGGGTGTTTGTGACACTTTGCTCTTTTACACGATATCTCAAGAAGGGAAAGTCTGACAGTTCTCAAACTTGGTACATAGATGCCCCATATTGAGAGAAAAAATCCTCCTGTTTATGGTGGGGTCAAAGGTCATCTGGGGTCACCAGGGGTGAAACTCCCAAAAACTTGTTAACATGATATCTCAAGGTAGGAAGCTTGGATTGATTTCATACTAAGTATGTAGATGCCCCATATTGAGAGGAAGAACCCTATTGTGTTTGTTGGGGGTCAAAGGTCGTCTGGGGTCACCGGGGGTCAAACTTCCAAAAACCTTATTAACACAATATCTCAAGTTAGGAAGCTTGGATTGATTTCATACGTAGTATGTAGATGCATTAAGGTGAGAGGAAAAACCCTATTGTTATTAGCGGGAGTCAAAGGTCATCTGGGGTCACCAGGGGTCAAACTGGGAAACCTTGTTAACACAATATCTCAAAGTACGAAGCTTGGACTGATTTCATACTTAGTATGTAGATGCGTTATGGTGAGAGGAAGAACCCTATTGTTTTTTGGCAGGGGTGAAAGGTCATCTGGGGTCACTGGGGGTCAAACTCCAAAAACCTTGTTAACATGATATCTCAAGGTACGAAGCTTGGACTGATTTCATACGTAGTATGTAGATGTGGTATGGTGAGAGGAAGAACCCTATTGTTTTTGGTGGGGGTCAAAGGTCATCTGGGGTCACCAGGGGTCAATGCCTGAAAACCTTGTTAACACGATATCTCGAAGTAGGAAGCTTGGATTGATTTCGTACTTATGTAGATGTGTTATGTTAAAAGGAAGAACCCTAAAAAGGAAAATTTCCCAAGATTTCCCAAGATCTTAACCTGAGGTCACCATAGGTCAAAAGGCAAAATTTTCAAAGAATTCCCAAGACCTTCATCTTGGGTCACCATGGGTCAGAAAGGAAAAATTTTCAAGAATTTACAAGATCGTCATCTGGGGTCTGCAAAGGTCAATTTGAAAGCAAAATTTCCTAAGAATTCCCAACATCAAATATGAACACAAAACTATGTTTCCAACACCCTAAGATAGCATTTTACCAGTGACTGAAAGAAATGGGATAACATAGCATTATTGCAAATAAAACATATAAAGTATGCATTATCGAAACCTCAATGAATTTTTGCATTCTGGTTTGAGTTTCTGGTGGAATCCCTGGCACCTATAACTGCAATCATAGCAATGAAAAATCCATGTCTATGTGCAAGTTGTGGGGTGCCTGTATTTATGTTTGTGACACCAGATATGTTAACACAATATTTTAAAGGTAAACCATCCAGTGGATATCAAAGTTTGTAGATAATTGTCCCATTTAGTAGATCTCGTACTGCACCCCTTGACTTATCTATCTTTCTTCCAAACTATTTTTTTTTTTTTTTTGCCCCATGACTTTCATATCAGTTAATATGCATGTATGGTAAACTAAAAAATTTATAAAATAATTTCTCAACACATGCTTATGCTGTTGATGAGTTTTAAGTCCAGTACCTGTTTAGAGCATGGTTGCATATCCAGTTGACTGTTATAGACTGTTGGATTGTAGACTGATCACCAGTTGGTCACAAGAAGCCTTACTGTGTGGTTATGTGGACAAACAAAGGAAAGGATGGACAAACAGACGGACAGACTGGTGGTTGGACAAAGCTCTTTATTTGGACATGTATAATTTGACAGACTGGTTCCTGTAAAAGTACACCTTACTATCACAAAGATTGGTATCTCTGCATTAGTATGTTGCAGAATTGTTTGAGCCTTTTATTTATCCTTATTAAAGTTTCTTGCATTTTAAGTTAGTTTCAAACTTTCATTCTGTAATTTTACAGAATATGTTAAACACCATATTCATAAGTTGTCCAATGAATTAAATATTATTTTGTAGTATTTCAATATTTTTCCTTCATTGAAAATTGGTCACAAACTTCATTTGCTCATAGAAACTATAGGATTCCACTAGAATGCTTTTCGCCTTCCAAAGCAAATATGCTTTCATTTAATTTGAAAAAAAATGTATGAGAGATCAAACTGTTGTCTGCTTCCATCTCTCCTCAGGTACCTGTGTGGTTATGCATATTACACATCACTTCATCACAATCCTAGTTGCTCCGCCTTTATTCACGTCCCGCCTCTTAATGAACCTTACTCTGCTCACCAGCTAGCCCTCGGTATCAGAGAGGCCTTGCTAAGTATGCTAAAACAAATAACTCCTAATGATATTTGAATATAAGAATGTGTGTTATGTGTACTTTACCTGTTGTTTTTGTTCTGTCGTCAATGCTAATTATTATAAACAAATGGAGAGTGGCAATGCTTAATTGCATAGTTAGTAGCACATATAGTGTAATATTGTAAGTGTTTTGCCCAAATAACTTTCAAGTAGTGTGATCAGTTGAACAGATATTTAGCCCTACCATAAAAGCATTCAATATTATGAACATTTGTCAGCTGAATTGCTCAAACGGGAAAGTTCCATCAGAACAAAATATGCTGTAAATATTTTTTTTTTTTGAAGATTTAACACTGACATGTAAACTAACCATGTATCTTTCTACTTGAGCATCTCCAAGCTTTGTCATGGTGGAATCTTCTAAAGTGAGATTAACTATTATTGATAACAGTATTTCGTTGTACAGTGTGTACACTGGTGCAAGCATAGGCGATTTCACCTAACCTTGGATTATTCATAAGTCTGTTTGCAGCAAATTTGCCAGGGCATAGGGATATTCTCTGGTGGATGAGAGGTTTATGTTATTTATTTTACAGATCCATTTATGTTCAAAGTGAGTGTTGCCATCTCCCTTTCAAACAAAAATGAAAACTAGGCAACTATGGATATGATTTTCACAAACCATGGCATTATAGACAGCACAAGTTATCTAGACTTTATTCAATGATTCTAAAATTCCCATACTCCTTCAGGGGATTAAAGAAAATCTTAGATTAGATTTTTGGAATTTTTCCAATGAATTTCAGCTTGAGCAGTGGCATGTGCCCAGTAATATAGCCATGTGACTTAGGGAGTCCTGGATGTTAGATTTTATACATACAACGGACCTAGCTACTTACTCTTTTAATTTGGTGTGCTGGTAGGTTTGTTCATTTTACTCTCCATTATTCAATGAAACAGTTTCAGTTCATAGATGGCACTGGTGGAACCAAGGGAGCCAAAGGTGGCCATGGCCCCACCCAGAGGTGGGCCAAAAAATTGGTTTGGAAAATTCATTGAATAATTAAGGAATAAACTGCAATAGAGAGACTTTTACTGGTGGATAAATAGTTCTTGATTGTACACTTTTGTAGCACCAAATTGCACCTGAAGCATTCAGTCATAGAAAAATTTTCCAAAGGGGGAGGGGGACACCCCTCCCCATATCACTGTAACACCAGTTTGGCCCCTCCCAAACCAAGGCCCTGGTCTGCTAGTGATGGATGGTAGATTGATATCTCTCATTTATACATTCCAGCTATGCAATTAAAACAAATATGTAGGGGATTGTTGGACAGTTGATGTGCATGATATTATATTCACTCTCACTAGTGGTAGAGGTGATTTTTAAATTTTTGGATATCTTTAATTCTGAAGGCTAACTGATAGACATCTTTCATTTAGGAGTTATGGGACTGTTAAGTTGTTAGAGATATGTTAAACTTAGTGGATGATACATTTACTACATTTGCATGTGTGATCATTACTTTAAAGGGGTTAAGGGACTATCCAGTTGTAAATGCCAGCCTTTGCTATTTTTAGAGATATTAAACACACTGCATGACATATGTACTGCATGTGTTTGTATCATCTTTACTTAAAAGGGGTTTATGTACCTGGTCTACCAGGAACTAGTTTGGCACGAAGTCCCTAGTGGCCCGGTTGGTTAGTGGAGCAGATAGCTTCCTTAAGCTAGTAGAATGCCCCCCAAGCTTCTTGAATAGAGGTCCTGTGATCCTTTTAAGCTGTTAAATGGTTTTGGCCTTGACAGCTCCTGGTGGCAGAAAGTTCCAGTCATCAATGACATGCTGAGAAAAGTAGTAATGTCTCAGCATAAAATTACGATGCTGCTTGCAAATAGTCAACTCAGGCCCTCTTGTGATCATGTGGGAATTCTGATGACTCTTTAGTTGAAAGAGCATGAATAGGGATCTTGGCTAAACCATTCATAATTTTAAAGACTTCAATCAGTTAAGACCACCGTCTTTGTAACTTTGATGTTCTCAAGTTATCAAACTCAAAACATGGCAGACATATTTTTGGTGGATTTGTGATTAAAGTGATGTGCAGATATGATATGCAGTATTTTCTCAGGGTCCTGGTCACAGGTGTACAATGTGTAATGGCTGGATGCTTGCAGCCCTTATGCAGTTCTTCTGTGGACAAAGACTTGCTTTTTAATACCTTATTTATGTTTCCAATAGAACCTTAATTTATTACACAGATAAGGTTTTTGTTAAACATTGAGATACCTCTGGGAAAATGGAGAATCTAGCTCATGTGGTAATTAAAGCAACTTTTTAAGGCTGTAGAGGCCATTAAAGGGAAATATTGCATTTGTCAGACTTTTTATTGAATCTATCCTGTTTTACCAACCATCATGTCCCTTTTGATGAAAGAGGGGTAACTGGGAAAAAATTTCTAGCCTATGAGCACTAATTAACAAGCAACTTACCTTTCTGTTACAACTGACAAATTTGTTCACCCAAACAATTATGCATGCAAGACCACACTTTCGTCATCCCTGATTTGAAATCCACCAATCAAATCAATTTATCACGTTACGTGAGACAATAACAAACGCCTTCTACAGCACGTGCAAAATGTTTGTTAAATATGAAGAAACTAAGGAGAATCGTTACTACACTGCCTGTATTGAACTACTTCCCTGGTATACAGTACTATACCAGGGAGTTGTTATTTGGATAACAACTCCCTGACTATACATAGCTATAGTTACTGTAATTCCAATTGTTGCCCTGGCTTGGGCCTTAGCAGGTTGCTTCTCTTTCGAAACAGCAAAATGTGGAAGACAGTGTTGGTGCTTCAGCAATTACTGTTACGATCCGTAATTATCCCCTATAAGCAAAAGGAAAATTTTACGAACATGTGATGCCACTCTTCAAAAATTATTTTCAAGTAGTATTCCTCAAGTAAAGACCATGTTGGTACTGTTATGCACACAGTGTGGGACCTTGGATATAGTGCTTCCATGTGAACAGCATGGTGAACAGGGAGATGGTACTGAGTCTCCCTGGGTGGGCTGCAATATCCCACAGTTCAGCTAGGGAGTGACTGTTTGCACTCCCTGGTACAGCACAGACTGTACAGAAACTGTGGTGGTAGTTTGTTGTAAGCATGAAAGACAGGCAGACAGGGTCATGGGAAGTACTTTGGGTAAGCAAGGTCAACACACATTGCGTAATGAGTGTAAATATGACCTGGCATAATGCTCTTCCTAAATGAATATGCAGAGCAAACGTTGAATGTGGGTGAGGCTTATCCGCCGGTTCAAGGAGGAAATTGTTGCTTCATTTTGTCCATATTTCATGAGATATGTGTTAATTTGCTGCAAGTTATTTGTGATTCATGTTTGGAAAGGGGAATAGAACACAATGGAATTACATTGGTGTCACTTTATGATATTTTTTCAAATGTAATATTTCCCTTTAAGATGCATTGCTGAGTTGTCTGCACATTGGGTTTTAAATTTCAGTGCGGCTTGCAAGAGCAGTGCGATAATGTCCTGGTCTATGCAATCATTGGATTAATGTGATGGAAAAATAGTTGAATATGCCCCTTTAAGGTGACATGATGGTATAATAATGTAAAAAGATGGGACATGTTGAACACATTTGTTTCCATAGTTACATTAGCAAATGGTGCCTGTGAGAGTCTGATGTACATGTAATGCTACTAAAAAGACTGTTGGGACGTGACAATTGGTTATTAATTGGCAGATATATCAAATTCCTGAGGACTGATATGTTTGGGCTTATTACATAGCAGTGGTTAAGTGTATGTATTGGGTGGGGGTTCTGTTCTTGGTGTCCTCTTATGTTTCCTATATATGTATATTTAAAGTCTGATCTTCCTGTGCCCGAGGTCTAATTTAAGTAGTGCTTGGGACCATCAGGGAATTGCTTATGGTATGTACCCTATCAAAGTTGCAATCCACATCAAGGGGTAACTGTTTTTCATTCAAAAAAGAGGCCTTGGTGTCCTGACAACTTATAAAAGGATTGAGGGCATACAGTATGTGGTACATATTTATCAGCTCCTTATATTTTCCCGAGTGGGAAATGCAATCTCAAAGATTATCTCATTCCATCTCCCTTTTTCATGAAAATTGTTTCAGGGGAGTGTTTTTATCTTCTTAGTGGAAAAAGGTATTTCTCATTCTCACTTTGGTTTTGTTTTATACTGTACTATTCATTTCGTAGTTTTTTGTATATTTGTTGGAGTCAGTGCAAGAAAAAGAAAATTGGTGATGACAAACAGTGCACAGGTTTGAATTTTATATTTCATGTAGTTTTGCATGGCAACATGACTTACAGTCTGGGGTCTGAGGAGGATACCACTGAACACATGTAAACCAGTCGGTCACTTCATACCTAATATTAAGATGAGTGTAAGATAAGATGTCACACTGAAATGTGAAGTTTCACACAAAATATTTTGGCAAAATATGGCAATCTTGATAAATAAGTTCAGAAATATTTTTAATACCAAAGGAAAAACATATCTGGAAAGGTTGAAACAGTTTGAAGTCAAACTAAGAATGAAATGGTTGCCTTAAGCAATGTAATGTGAGACTGCAGCTCGGGGCTACAAAAAATTATTCACAACAATTATTTCAAAATGTGGGAACAAACCAATTGAAAAGCTGTAATTAAAAAAGCTTCAGTGTGCTTGTCTATGTGCAACCAATCTCCCCTACTCTTTACTCTCCCCCTCCTCCTGCCCCCCCCCCCAAAAAAAACATTTCACTGACAATTTAACAGCTATAGCCTGGGTTTTTAAATGGTCACATCCAGCCTGGGACACAATCCAATTTGGCTCACAGTCAAACCAAATGCACCAGCAATCCTAATCGATCTCTTTTCAGGCATTTCAATATACTGTAAACTAATAGATAACTACAGTATTAATTCAGGCCTTGAAGGGCAGTTGTTTTTAACAAAAAAAAAAACAGTAAACTATAGTAAACTGCAGTATTGGGCTTGATACATGGATTGTTTACATTGTTCTATTTTGGCATCATAATTGATTGGCCAACAATTGTTCCTTGAGGTACAGATTAATTAAGTGCAAGTTCTGCTCCAAGCCACAAGCAAACATTATCGCCATTATCCTCCCCTCCCACATGTCCACTGCACCATCAAATACGTAGCCAGGTAAATTGTTCTGGCAGATAGGCCCATTGGTATGAGCCTTTGAAGTTTGAAGTGCCCATTCCATTTGGAACAGCACTGATTACAGGAATATGTAGGACTAAAGATGCTTTTTCTTTAAAAGTTATGTTTTCTAATGCAAAATTCTACATCATGAGATGTCAAACCAGCATATGTAGATACAGCTTACAATTCAGAGAAGTGATATTTCCATGCCAGCCAGCAATATGGGAGGTATTTAACAAAGGCTGTTACATACCCTCTGATGGTGTCATCCCACTTAGTATCCTGTCAAATTAATCCCTACCTCTCCCCCTACAAACACACACACTTTTCAAAGCAAATGTGTACTAAACCTTGCATAAGGCTATTACCAGCTCTGCACCACCCTTGATTTAGGGGAGAAAATGATAATGGTCAAATTTTGATATAAGTAATCTTTCTAGTGTGCAGCAAAGGTCAGTTAAATGCTTCATTATGTCCACAACTTTGAAATTTGCTCCAATGCTCCCAGAGGTTTGCTACCTGGTTGTACACTGAGCATTGTCCCTGGACCCTATTGGTAGTCCTATGATAGTGCCTGTACCCAACAGGTTTAATGTGGAATTCTGTATACTGTAGCACTACAGTTAAAAGTTGTTTCAGCATGAGACCTTCAAGTACAAAGTCCTGGATACATGCCTGTCTGTGGCCTGCAAGATTTTCATGATTATTATTTAGTCCTGCCAACAAAAGACCACACCCGTATGGCTGCCATGAGCAGCCCCTTCACTTCTGCCTCACACTGAGTACCCCCATATGGCTGCCTTAAACTGAATACACCCACCCATAAGGCTGCCTTCAACTGAGCATCCCCACCGATAAGCTGCCTTGAACTGAGCACCCAGGCTGCCTTGAAGTGAGCACCAGTATGGCTGCCTTAAACTGAGCACCCCCATACGACTTGTCTTGAACTGAGCACCCCTGTATGGGCTGCCTTAAACTGGCTGTCACTTTTAATTCCTAAATGGTGAATTTCCCCAATACTTGAACATCAAAGTTATCCGTACAACTGTGATAGCAGAACTGAAGGCAGGGTTTCCGTCAAGGGGCGGAAAGGGGGGATTGGTCCCCCCTTTCCAGAAGAAGGAAGGTAGAATCCCCCCCCCCCTTTTCATTTCCATAAAATAAAAAAAAAATGTCAATATCTTGGTTTCTTATTTAAGAAGAGGATACTTTCGCAGCAATCTTTGAACTTGCATAAATGGCCTTCAAAACCCTTCAAATTGCACAGGGAGGGACTTTGAAGCAAGCTTTTGTCCCCCTGAACCCATGCACTTGTAACTTTGGCCAAGGACAGCATCAGTTTGGACGTGGTGTTTAGCAGTAATAAATCCCTACCTTTTTTGAGTTTCTGGCAGAATCCCTGGAAGGTAAAGGCACACAGAAAATATGTTGCTGATATGGAAAATGAAACCTCAATGGAAACACTCTAGCACACAAATCCTTTTGCATGAGAAGCACTTTAAACATAATATACTGCATTCAAAATTGTTAAATGTGCTCAACCTGTGTGACCTTCCATGTCAGCAAATTTTGTTTCACTTTGAACACCAATGATTATGCCTTAATGTGCAGTATCTCACAAATGGGAAAGGCAAAAGGCAAACTCAACTCTCTTATTTTTTTGTGTGTCAAGTTAAAAAATTGCCATAAAAGATTGCCATTAGTGAAATGGGATACACAAAACTATTAACAGGACTTGTGTGAACTAAATGAAAAAATAAATAAACAGCTGCCTCCATAAGTAAAAGAGTTTTGATCATTGATACTGAATAAAAGGTAAAGTTTTCATTCCTTAATAGATCCACTAAGCATTGTGTACTGCCTTTGATAGATATATAACCAACAATGTATGAATCTCTGTTATATGATTTAG
>WURT03166254.1:0-17520 GCA_009936505.3 Holothuria glaberrima | reverse complement strand
GGTTCATGTTTCACAAAGGTTAACTCCACAGGAAGGAAGCTATCTTCCCAGAGTGTGAATCTGAATTCCCTAGCCTTTAGCAGACTTTCCCTATTTTTTTCTTTAAATGTAAAATTGCAGTAGCTTTAAGGTGCTAATATGACATTAAAAGTGAGAGTATATAAAGGGATATTTGCTTTGGTTTGTTCCTACATGATTCACAAAGGTATGGTTTCCTGAAAACAAAAGCCTAACAAAAAAAAACAAGACATGTCTAGACTAGGTGCAGTGCCATGAGGTTAGCTAGGTTGGGGTGTAGAAAGACTTTCGCACACACAGCACGCACACACACACACATACAACATCACCATTGCATACTGTAGATTCCTTGCCTCAGTGCCTTCAGCAAGGAATAAAAAAATACACTGTATGACATGTGTATACTGTACAGTGTCCTCATTTCAAAATAAAAAATATTTTTGAAGCACCCGGAATCCTGAATTTGCTAAAAGAGTCTTGGATATACTTTCAATCTGCATTACATGACTAGACTTCAAAGTAATGGCACACACCTCACAGGTAGTAGGCTACTCCCATGGTACAACTTTTGCAAGTGTCACCCTCAAAACGACTTCTAATGAACTATTGAGGAATAAACCTTTAACAGAAACAATTCATGTGCTACTTGACAGTCTCTCCAGGACCACAATTCCTGAAAAAAATTAAGGTTCTCAAAATTTTTGAACTTTCTTTTGTGAATGCAATTACACAGTACTGAGCTTCAAAATACACTACATCTCTATCCTTATTACAAGAAAAAAGTTGTAAAGTTCACTACTTCTGAATTTTAAAAAAAAAAAATTTGGACATTTACTTTCACTCTGCATTACGTGACTAGATTTCAATGTAATAAAACACACTGTACTGTACAACTTCGGCAAGTGTCACTCTCAAAACAACTTCTTATGAGAAATAAACCTTCAGCAGGGAAAAGTCATGATGTGCTATCTATCCCCTGTGAGCTAGTTTCTACACTGTTGAACTCTGAGGTCAATATGATAGGAAAGTCAGTGGTCATTTCTCAAAGTAGTTCTAATCAGGCTAGACAGGTGGAATTTCTACTGTAAAGATCTCTGTGACTTACGTAGATCTCGCTCTGGAGGCCCACTGAAGGTTGCAATTTTTGGTGTAGCTTGGCAACTGGAAATTCCCCCTTTGAGGTTCAATATTTTGTCATGGCAACTGGCAAGTCTCCTTGTCAAGAACTGTTCTGAAAATAAACACTGCCCACGCATTTTAAATGAAGTCATGTCCCCATAATATGCCCTTAGAAAGGTCATGAGGTCACCAAAATTAACAGCATGAAAACAAAACAACCATCTCTTCAACATGGACTACACAGTATTTCGATAAAACCAACCATCTAAGAAGAGATCCTTGGACAAGCCAAGATTCCTTGTTTTGTGTCGGTGACATTAGTTGCTGCATGGCAGGCACCGCAACTAAAAAGCAAACAAAACTGAAGATCAGAGTTACTTGACCATTCTGGCCTACAGAACCACTTTCAACCCTTTGAAAAGTTTTACAGACCACCCTAGCTTTTCAGGGAGTGGGCTGCATATAGCAATGATGCTCTATACTAGAGTGACCTGTCAGGGTCAAGTGTCTTTAGCCTCATGAAGTGTGTTTAACACTTTCCAACTGTATAGAGAGTGGGTTCACCACACTTACTCCTTGATGACACTTCACAACACCATGGTGATGACTATTCAAACCATTGTACTGTACAATACTCTAGAAAGGACATTGCAAAGTGATTAAAGGCGACCATTCTCCCTGTCAAAAACCTCTCCCTGGCTCCAAGGGTAACCTAGCTACATGCAAAGAAGACTGGAAGCTCTAGTGTAATACCTAGGAGCAGTAGCATGTCTATAGGTGGGAGGTGGGGAACAGCCCCCAACCTCTGCCACCAGTAGGGGGAAATCACTTGCTCAGGGGACTTGAGGTAAAGGGGATGAGGGAAAGACTAAAATAATGTTAGAAAATTGGAATGTGATTTCCTGCCATCTGGGGATTTTGGGATGCCATATTTCCTCCTGGTAGTCAGTGATACATCCTTTCACACAATGTCGGAACTGTGGTGACAAGGTCATCACTGTGACTTAGAATGTAGTTTCCTAAAGTCTGAGGGGTTTGAGACATTCAGTATTATTGGTGACCTGTAATCTGGGGCATTTGGATTGTCAAATTTTTCTGACCTCAGACCTACTCATAGAGGGGCTAAGGTCAGCTCTGTTTGGTCCTACAGCACCTGAATTTATAATAGGAATCACCCCTATGACAAATTCCTGGACCTTCAACTAATAAGACCATGTCCCTCCAATTGCTCTTATGAATACACACAAAATGAGGTGTGACATATTCAATGTGTAGAGTACCTTCTTCCCCACTGAACCAATTTACTGCACCTGAAGCAATGCCCCTTGCAGTCTTTGAGTCTTTGAGCCCCTTAAGTGGCTATAACCCACAACATATTGATTGGTTTGTCCTCGTGCAATCAATTAGTCAAATGAACCTCAAATAATTCTTCTCATAAGGTGCAAAGTTGTTGAAAGGAACGAGTTTGTAAATCACCCTACCCCTAACATTCACCTATGATGAGGAAGCCAGCTTTTCAAACTGACAAAGTAGCTTATATCAAGAAATCTTTATTTCATGAATATGTTTCTCTATTAAAATTCATTTGCCCGCTTAAAATTAACCTGCACTCTCAGTCAACAAGAATTTCACAAAATCTGAAATGCAATAAAACCTCATTTACACAGCCACTTGAACTGATTTTTTGTATTATAATTATCTAATATTGGAGGAGCTTCAGAGGTGGCTTTTCCCCAGAAACCCCACAAGGTCTCTGCCCCTCAAACCCACTAGGAGCCCTAAAGCAGGCCCCTGGACCCCATGCACTGTGCTCTTGTGGTGCACCTACAGATCACTCCACCATATCAGTCAGGGGAATCACAGCTCATGCCCCCACCTCCGAATTCTACACACGACACTGCTTATGACAAACCTACAAATCAGAAATTTTACAAGTCCCTTTTATAGCCACACACACTGGAAATTTGCAGACAACTGGAATTTCTGTAACATGAGTGCTTTCTGCTACTTTATGCAATGTACTAAAGGAGATTCCACTTACGAGGGGAAACAGCTGTAGTTAAATGGGTTTTTCTTGCTTTGTTTTGCAATATTGTTTGCTTGATATTACTCTTAAATTGGCAGCAGAAATTACTAACCTGGCTGTAAATGTTATCCTTCTCCATCACCTCAACCATACTGGCATTAAAACATAGCCTCATATTGTGGCAAACAAGGTCATTTGCAGCCTGTGACATAGACAGAAGTGTTTTGCAAAAGATTTGAGAAGCCAAAGGTTTAAATAAGAAAAATACATCTTGCTTTAACCACTTCTATTATTATACAGTTAAAGTGTACCTTACGTCTAGAATTAAAAGAATGTACATGTAAGAGGTTGGAAAATGAATCTTAAACATTCAACTCCCATTGACATAGCCTGTTTTACTGCTGAGATATAAAATGTTGAAATTTATTCAGTTAATTTGAAAAAGTCCATTTGTGTCATAATTTGTGATGTCCTTGAACAATTACCATAACCTGCTTTTGTTCCCCTTTTAAAATTAAAATGTTTATATGACCTTGAAAAGCCTTCCTGTTTTCTTACATAGCATGTTGTACAGAGAGGGCTTGTGTAGTCAGGTCACCCTATAAACAGTAAGAATGTGATCACATTTTGGCACAAGGTGTAAGGGCTTTTGGAAAAACAAAGAAAAACACTGCCTGAAATTCAAGTAATACAAGAATGACATCACAAATTATTGTACAATCTATCATTTTATTTTGAGTAAATTAACTTCAACATTGTGTATCTCAGCTCAGAAAACACCAGTGAAAATGGGAGTTGGACTATTTGGATTCACTTTTCAGGCTGTGTAACACATATTTTTGAAATTTCAGAATTTAGGGACACTTTAATGATAAAATCAAGTAAAGATAGTGGTCTGCCCAAAACATCTTAGATCTTTACATTAGGGTAACAAATTTGTTAAAAGTACTTTTCATTAAAGGGAATATGCAGTCACCCTAAATTTAGTTTGAAACATCAGCAAAATTTTTCTCTTCAAGCTTAAGAGCCATAATATGTTTCCAAATTTAAACAAGGAAGCCAAAAGCCTTTGGTGATTCCTTGCCTCTGAAAATATTTTTCAGTACATTTACTTAATCATCAAATGCTTCTCAAGTAAAGTCATGCATGCAACCTCTGACTACAGGCAAAAACCTGAAATAACTTCCAAATGAATTTACAACCCTAAATTGAAACACAACAAAAAGCAATCAGAGAGTCTTGCAATAGTGAGAGCAAGAACTTGAATAGTTTACAGAGTGTTATCAAGATTTATCTTGAATGACTTTGACAAAAGCATGCAAAGTCACTATTTAACTAGATGGTTTGTACTTGCAGGAAAGTAGGAGTTATTGCATAAATTTAACAATTCAGTAACATAAATTTTGTCTCATGATTAAAAAGAGCCATTCATGAAAGAAGACACTAATTGGGGTGACTGCATTTTCCCTCAAAGTGATAGAGCTCACATGAGCATGTGACATTTGGATATGGTTCACAGTTTACTCTAAAGTTCACACACAAGCCTATGTTTTTGGTAAGTAATAACACCAAATACTTCTGTTCTCTTTTGATAAGGTATTGCTACAAATTGTCCCCCTTTTTGAATGTTGACAAGTAGGCAAATAGTGATGAATGTGTTTTATTCAGTCATTTTGGCATAGGTGAAAAATGCAATTTTTGCCTGAATCTGCCTATCATAGCATTAAAAATTGGAATAACTTAATGCACTTTATTTTTTACAATTTAAAACACAGACACAATTAAGCAAAGAACCTCTAACTGAGAGAGCATTCGTCACTTTGCGAAATGGAAACATACACAGAGTTGTCAAAAACGAGTTTTGCCGACACCTCAGTACGCCAAAAAGGGGACAAAATGACCAACTCTGACACAATACTGCTACGCTGCACCAAGAGACAAGGTTTGCATCATTTAAGTTCACAATCACACCAGTCATACATACTTCTGCAGTATCACTTAAATCACAATGACAATGTACTATTTGATGGTTACCTCACAACAATTAAGAAAAAAACTAGTGAGCACAATGGGGATCAAAACTTGTTAAATCCCTTCCACCACAACCTTTTCACCTGCCAACTCACATGGTGGGGGCAAACCAAGGGTTATTTCTGTACAACCTGCAGGGCCTGTTAAATGGCCACATACACCTCCATCTAATTTGGTGCATTCCAACTGATTTATTTGTCATCATTATATTTCAACTGCAAGTAATTAAATACAACAGGATTTAACTTGTTTCTATCCAATGTTGTTTAGATTAGTATTTTACTATTTTCAAGCAAATGGAAGTTATAATAATGATATGCACAACATCAATTTCACACTCAGATTCATGGTTTTGACTAAGAATGCAGTTCAAGAACTCTGAGTTGGAATCAGAGCTAGGTGTTTCTGGAGCTCAACAAAAAGCCAACTCACACAAAAATTTTGCTTTGAAAGAAATGAGTCACAAAAAGCTTGAGTCTCATCAACACACATATTCACCAGCTACACTCAGCATCACCATTGCTCCTTATCATTAGTTTCACCACCTTCTTTGGTAGAATCCTCTGATAGGGTGCCAGAATCTTCACCAATGATAGGGTGCCAGAAACTTCACCACATAGTACAACCACAAAAGCAACACAATATGCGACCAAACAAGCACAGCAAGGACCTCAGCATTTTCATAGGATACCACAAAGCTTCATGTGGAACCATCACGCATCACCATCATAGGGTACACATGACATCAAATAAAGATCCTTGTCAATCATCATCACTGTCTTCCATGGGTGACGATCCCCCATCATACCTCTGGTTAAGGGAATCTAAGTTGTTTAATATTTCTTGATACTCATCAGCTTCCATATTACTTTCAAAGTAGCCATGATACCTTCGGAGGTCAATCTTCTTGGCTTCAGAAGAGAGTTTATTCAAGAGATTCTTGGTTGCTGGTGAAGATTGGAGGGATGTTACCAGTGGAATGCTTCTAACAGCTACAAAACAAAAATGTGTTATAAAAAATATTAGGTGGGTTTTAAAAATGCAAATTACACTCAATTATGAAGAACTAATGAACACCAATGTATTATGGGGAAAAAAAATTAAGAATTCTTTGGTCCTTTAATTTACTGACACATTTTTCCCTTATAAAAATAGAAAATTTATAACTGAAAACTTACCCTCATCTTCAGGTCTTGGTTTATCACCTATTAAACCAGAGCTGGATACCAGTGGACTAAATATATGAGGGTAAGGACTACCAGTGAGTGCTGCCTGGTTGACTGTTAGCAGTGAGCTGTTTGTACAAAGAACGTCATGACAGTTAAATGTTTTATTGCATAGCGTCATCATAATTATAATTTTAAGGCCCCCACAACCCAATAAAAATCACATACAAGGGCTTCTCCAATTTTCCAAATAAGGCCCTGAATGTGCTGCCATAGATGCACCTTCAGTGTTGTAACTTAAGGACATCCATTCCCTGGAGCTCAGGCTCAAATTTTAGGAATAAAATCTCTCTGATTTATAACTATTAATATTTATTTATTGTATCATCCGTCACAAAAATAGTAACCAAATATTTTGGGGGATTTTATCTGCAATTTTGCTAGCCTTTTCAGAATTACAATTCTTAAAATTTATTTATCATATCATCCATCACAAAAATAGTAACCAAATATTTTTGGGGATTTCATCTGCAATTTTACTAGCCTTTTCAGAATTATTTTGGAAATATGTTGACACTCTTTTTTATGGATCCAGTGTGCAGTACTTGAGGCAAAAACTTGGAACCCCGTTTAACCGGAATTTTCGTTATCTGAACTACCTTCAGTCCCAATGTGTTCGGATAAATGGGGTTTTACTGTATACAGCACATATTTGAACCAATCAAGGATAATCACCTTACAGTACTGGGGTATAGATTAGATACCATCATCTTCATCATTTCATCTACTGATTTCCCCACTTCAAAAGGATTCTGAGTTTGTGGGACAGCACTGCATGGGAAAAAATAATAGGGTGACATAAGCTTCAAACTCAATAGACATGAGATGGAAAAGGAACACTAAGTCAAATGCATATTGAACTATGAGAGAACAGATTGTTATAAATTCCTCTTAATATAAAGACGTTATCAATTGTTTTTAAATTTTGAATGGAGATAAAAATACAAGGGGTGTAGAAGTATTGTGTCATGTTCTACAACAAGTCATGACCCAGTCAGTACCTTTCAAACTTATCTAGATGGGTTCAATCTAGGTTATTTTCCCCTTACTGAAGTAGTTTGCTGACTCAAGTCCCTAAACCATCTATAACTGACTTCACCACAACTTGAGTGATTTGTTATATTTCTGGCCACTTAGTGACGGAGCATTTACTTTTAGCGCCAAATCTCCACCTTTTCTGGACGGGGTGATGGATGGGGGATCCTAGAAGCAAGACTTCGCAATGATTATTTTGTGCTTGCCACATAAAACTCTGGGGACATAGTCATGAAACCTTGCTAAGTTAGCAGTCAACCAGGTCTGCCAACCATTGAGTTGACAACTTAATTGGATTTCATGAAACCTAAGAAAGCTACTTACTAGTTTATGCTAGGAGTTTTACTTGCCAGCTATGGTGACTGGAATACTGATGCTTTGCCATTGATATTCTAATGTCACTAGCCTAGTTAACAGGTTTCTGTTTTTCTAGTGTCCTTCAAATGATTTATTGCTACTTTGTTATTTATATCAATGTTCTTTATGTACTGTTTATGAAATCATTTGTGAAATAAATTTGAATTGAATTGAATATTCCTTGTATTAAATGTGATTGCTGTGTTATCAGCAGTCAATGAAATAGTTACTGATTTAAATTATACTGGGTCATTGCTAAATGAAGCTCTCAACTTTGGGATACAACTAACACTTCGTGTTTCATGAACACCCACTAGCTGCCAACTAGGCTTAGTAAGCATCTACAGGATTATTAGGTAACTGATTGTTAGGTAACCAATAAGCCTTTGCGAGGTTCCATAAATATCGTCTAAAAACAAGTCAAAAAGAGAATGCGGTTTTGCAGGATGCACTTATCTATGATCTATTCAATGGTCTTTAATGAGTTTACACTAGTCTATAAGTATATTAAACAACTAATGTAACCCCATTAAACTAGTGCCACTCTCTCTAGTCAGTGTTCCCACCCTGGTCAAATCTAAGCTGACCAATCCACCATCGCTAAATCAGTATTTCAAACTTGTTGAAAATCTCATCACTTACTCTTTGAGCTTGTTGCTAGGTAAACCTCTACAAACAACAAACTGAGAATATGGAGAGAGGCTGCTAAAGTTACCAACATCTGGGGCTAAAGGTTTAAATATGGAAGTGTCTTGTATCTCATTAAGCCTGGTAACAATGGAATGCCTCTCCAACAATGGGAAAGGTAATGAGGAACATAGAGTACCAATCTAAGGGAAAAGACAAAAGATAAAATAAATTTCACCATAAACTTCTGACACCAAACTTACAGAATATTTTTAACCATAATAAATTGTAATAAACCAGAAAGTCTAAAGGCTTAGTGATTCCTTGCCAATCTTGGAAATTGTTGGGAACTTTGGCTTTTTGACCTTTGGTGACCCCAGATAGAGATCTTGGGAATTCTGGGGATATTTTGCTCTCTGATGTCGGGTGACCCAAGATGAAGATGTGGGGAATTCTGGAGAAAGTTTGCTTTTTGACCTCTGGTGAACCAAGATGCCAATTTTGAGAATTCAAGGGAAATTTTGCTTTTTGACCTCTAGTGACCCCAAATGACCTTTGACGTCCACCAACAACACTAGGGTTCTTCCTCTCAACATGACAAATCTATATACGGAATATGAAAAGTGTCAGTCATTCCCATCTTGAGATAACGTGTTTACCTGGCATTTTCGAGGTTTTCGCAGATTTACCACCAGTTACCTCATATGACCTCTGACCTCCACCAAAAACAATAGGGTTCTTCTCAATATGAAAAATCTATACACCACTTAGGAAAAGTGTCCATCATTCCTACCTTGAGATATCGTGTTTACAAGGTTTTGGGGTTTTGACCTCTGGTGACCTCAAATGACCTTTGACCTCCACCAAAAACACTAGGGTTCTTCTCAACACGACAAACCTATATACCAAATATGAAAAGTGTCGGTCATTCCTATCTTGAGATAACGTGTTTACCAAGTTTTTGGGTTTTGACCTCTGGTGACCTCAAATGACCTTTGACCTCCAACAAAACAATAGGGTTTTTCCTCTCAACATGAAAAATCTATATACCAAATATGAAAAGTGTCAGTCATTCCTATCTTGAGATATCCTGTTTACAAGGTTTTCTGGTTTTGGACCTCTGGTGACCTCAAATGACCTTTGACCTGAGGTGTTTACAAGGCATTTTCGAGGTTTTTCGTAGATTTACCACCGGTGACCTCATATGACCTCTGACCTCCACCAAAAACAATAGGGTTTTTCTTCTCAACATCAACCAGAAAGCCAAAAGGCTTAGTGATTCCTTGCCATATCATGATATATTGTAACAAACATGAATCACCCACATGACAAGCATGAGATCCCTCACAGTTATCCTACTTGAGATATCACCTTCATACAGTCAAAATACTTTAAAGATCTTGTAACCCCAAATGACCTTTCACCTCCATTTAGGCCAATAGGGAACACCTACTGTACCTCATATGACCATCTACATGCTAAATATGAGCAATCCACAGGCTTAGTATGAGATCCCTCACAGTTATCCTCCTTAAAATATCATGTCTTACCATGTTTTGACCTTTTGTGATGCCAAATGACCTTTGACCCTAATAAAAAATTGTATGGATATTCTACTCTATATTTGCAATCGAAATGCAAAGTATGAGATCCCTCCGAGTAACCTTTCTTGAGAGAGTGTTTACAAGCAAAGCGTCACACACATACACACACGACATCACCATTGCATAGATTCCTTCAGCCTCCGGCAAGGTATCAAAACTCTATATACCAAATGTGAAAAGTGTCCGTCATTCCTACCTTGAGATATCGTGTTTACAAGGTTTCTGGGGTTTTGACCTCTGGTGACCTCAAATGACCTTTGACCTTTACCAAAAACAATAGGGTTCTTCCTCTCAACATAACAAAGCTATATACCAAATATCAAAAGTGTCCGACATTCCTATCTTGAGACATCGTGTTTACAAGCAAAGTGTCACACACACTCACACACAACATCACCATCGCATAGATTCTTTGCCTGCCTATGGCAAGGAATCAATAAACCTTGGAAAAACCAGAGAGAACAAGACTGGAACCAATTTGTGAGATCAGTCAGCTTAGTTTTTTTGTGTTAAAGCTTAGCACCAGTTTAACGTCTCCAAGTTTTTAGACAATTATCACATTGTTTGCCACACCTTTTCATTTCTCAATTTTCTCAAGCCTTCTGTACTTAATTACTTGGCAACCTTTCTATAATCATTGAAAGTTAAATCGGTGCATCAACCTATAAGGCTAGTGTTACATCACTAGGCTATCCAGTAATTTAACTACAAGAAACATGCCCTGTCATCAGTCTTGTGCTAAGCATGCACTCACATCCACACTTTGGTACATCATACTAGTGTATACCACATTGCATTTGTCCTTCAGTTGCTAACAATAACTTTTATTTCAACTACCCTTCTATATTTCTGTTTAACTAAGTCCTCACTGAGTGTATTTATGTTAATTTTTTAAATTGACTCACCTTCTTGCCTCCAACACTAAGCATCTCACAGAGTTGTGAGATGCTAATAGCCTCCTTGGATAACCTAAATGGTAAAGTCATCGATTCTATGCAGCTGGCTAATATTGCACTAGTGTGGTAGTTCAAGGTAGGCTGGAGAAAAGGAAGAATTACTTTTGTTCAAAGTCAAATGACCTACCATGTATGACATATGCAAGATACTACAAATGTTGACTGTATCATATTTATACAGATGTAACTGTTTAAAACATGAATGCAACCACCCTAATTTGATTTGACATACCCTATACCCAACCCCCTCTCCTTTGTTAAGTTATGTAGGGTTCTCTTTGCTTTTGTAATATTTTGGTCATAAAAAATACTTCATGCAACAACACTTTAATATACTTTTACTAAGTTATCTTTATATTGGAAAACAAGAAAAATAGTGGTAAGAAAAATACAGAGACATATGTTAGATTTAACTGATTTTGCATGCCAAGGCTGCAGAGGTGACTTTTTGTGCTCTTTAAACAAAGCAGCATACAATTGTAGTGTTTATAGTGATTACATGGTAGTTTTAAAGAGGCAGCAGCTAGTGGCAGTCTCATAAGGGATAGGGATCATCGATGTAGACACTCATTCTTTAAATAACAAAGATACATCAACAATGAACCTTCAAAATCATTAAACATCTTCTTAGGTATAAGTGTTATTGACAAGTTTGTAGGAGTCAATCCCTAGTAGATAAGAAGTCAAGCCAAATCATCTTTTATCCGTTCCCAACTAAAGGCAAGCTTAGTCTTTGACCCAGAGTTGCTAATGTGGAGTGCTGATTCTGAATCAAACCAAGCATATTTGATCTTGCAAAGGTTAGGCCTTCTGGTGAAGTCAGGATTCATATAAGGGCATATTGAAAGTTAAACCTTTTTTTTTAACTAATAGAACACTTTCCCAACTAGCAATGTGAAATGAATATGCATGACTTAGAAGATTATGCAAATTGAAGCAGTTCTTTAGCTTCTGGGTCATAGTTTTTTATAAACATAAAATCTGTGTGAGCTAACATGAATGTATGTCAAACACATTTGCATCACTTTTGTGCAGTACGAATACTGTTGGTGCATCACAAGAGAGAGTTCATTTATTAGTAAACTGTGATGTGATACCAATTTGAGCCTATGTAATGCCAACTAGTAGTAAAAACAACTAGAATGTGAGGTCATTCACACTCACAAATCTAATACTGAAGGGGAAAAGAAATGGGGCAGATCTGCACAGTGATGAGGACCAAACCTTCTACTTTCAGAGGGAAAGTCTAATCCCCTATCCAAAGTGCCAACAGGATCAGCAAAATATAGTCATGCTTTAATTAATTTATGAATTCTGTTAAGCACAGTGCATGAATAAATGCTTACAAATGTGATGGAGACATGCATCTAGTGGAGGGTTGTCTTTAACGATGGGAAACACTCACGCAAAGGTAGCACTTTCATGTTTAACTGGGGATCATTCAACAGTCCAGCAATCACCCTTTGGTGATCATGAACAACACAATGTGTACTGTGGAGGCTTCAGCAGCAATGACATGGATTTAGGCTAAAGTGGTATTGACTTTTGAGGCTCTTATCAATCTAAAAACTATTCCTGTGTGGTAGCACAAAAAGCAGGCTACACGAATCTGCTCTGTGCCTTGCCGTATCATAATCATGGTATGGTATAAGCAGTCAGTTGAGCTCTTGCACTCACGTCATTCAGACCACTTTGTAATGCATCCTATCCGTAGATTGCCTTCACTGATATGAATACGCAATAAGCTGGTAGGGTTACATAACCCATGCCTTAGGAAACCCTAGATTTGTACAAAATACTCTGAATCAAAACCATATTTTGTGATTACTGTGAATTCATTTTAACGATAAACTAATTTTTGTATTCACTGGATCCTTTAAAACTAGTTGCTTTATACCATGGCTTAGTTCTGAATCTAAATAGTACTTGTTGAGGGAGAGTGAGCAAGTTGTTTGTAGTTGCAGTCTACAAAACGGTAAAGAGGCGATGGAGATTCAAATTAAACTCAGGACAGTCATTCACGAGGGAGAAAAGCATATTAATTTTTTCTTCAAATTATATTAACAATCATTTTTTTGTCACTTAACTTGCATTAAGGTTTATAAAAATTACAATATTGTACAAGAAGTACAGGACATAACAAGGCAAGAGAAATGTCACCATATTGGACCTAATGATTGTTGCAAGTCTAAAACAACAGATACACTTCACTATGCGCTCGTAATTACTCCCATTCTGCTAAGAACTTATGTGAAAGTGAGTCTCTATTGACTTAATTAGAGTAAAGACAGTGACCATAAATGAGCTGTTAAACAATTGCTAGCATGAGATGGAATGTATTTATACTGTCTACCAACCTAACCTCAAACATTTTGAGGGTATGATAGAGCTTGACAATTGATCTCCCAGGATGATGCTTAATGGTCAAGATTACACAAATCCTACCATTTTTTAAGGCCCTCTTCTGATTGCATAAATCACGCTAGAGAGCACTAGACTTACTAAGTCGTGACAATATTCATTCTAGGTCAGTCAGATTCAGTTTGCCTTCTTGGATAATTTAACTCCCCAAAACAGATTTCCATTTAAAGCTACTCATGTGTCAGATAAAAGACAGCATACTTCATATTTTAATCTGATATTCAGTGGGGACCTTCAATATACATGAACTGTTAGTTTACAAATGCATAAAAAATAACCTGTACTTACATCATATAATAGATAAGGGCTTGACAAAGCTGGACCATATTTTCTCCACAGGGAAGAGTTCAGGGAAACAGGAGCAAAATATGAGCTATACTGGCTCAGCTGTTCAAAGGCTATTGCAGAGTTTATCACACGGTAAGTGTCTTGTGTGGATGACTTTACACAAAAAAATTGAAAGATAAAAGAATGTGAAGAGAAGATTGGAGGGATTCCCTCTTTTTTTGGGAGGTACAAGTGTGGGGTAGGGGAAGTGGGGTGGCAAATGCCACACAATTCTGCCTAGAGGGGCATCCTTAAGCAATGCTACGAAATGACAAATAAGGAGGAAAACAGTGGCTTTGAAGTTACAGTATGTCTAGTGGATAAAGCACTCTACCCCAAATTTGGATTCATTTTCACAAGGTAGGTCAGTCCAGCTGTAGGACTATTTGCTGTTCATGTACATAAAATGTTAATTTTCATCACTAAGAACTGTAAAAGATACTCGCATAATACCTCCAATCTCCCTTTCTCTCAGAAAACAGATGCAAAACATGTATGCTGGCCTCAGCTGAAAGATTTTAAAATACTATCATTACAAGCCAAATTTTTTTAAGATGAAAACTGCATCACACTGGTATTAGCACAATTATGCTATTCTGACCGGCTCGTTTTCAGTAAACACTAAAGCTACTGCAAAATACTTTAAAATATTGAAACCTGTCATCAAACTTTGATACCAAATGCAGAAATTAACTTAATTTTCACAGTTCCTAACATCTGAACAATTTGCCAAATTTGCATACCTTAGCTCTGTTATGTTTGCGTGGTTCCCTACCATTGTAATAAGTTTCTTGTCATGAAAAAGACTCATGAACTTTTTTCCTTATTCCCTGTTTGTGACCTGCCTTTATGTTACCCTTCCATATGAAATTGTCTTCCTTTCTTTTGTTCATTTCATACCTTCTAAGAAATTTAATACATTATCACCTACTACCCAGTCTGAAATAATACATTTACAATTTGATTACTAGGCTAAACATGCTATGCTACATGCCTCTTAACATTCCCTTCACTTCTCCCTAGTCTTTTCTGGCAATCTTATAACTAAATTGCTATTTCTTTGAACTACAATAGAGGTAGTCCATATTTCATATCTGGTGAGTTTTCTGTCAAGTCCCCATTTGTTCAATAATTTAATACTATACTTAACAAATTTATGATGAAATGCCCAAAACATTTTTAGATGAAATTATTCCAACACTAAACCTACATTTGAAGATGACACTGCTGGAACCACTCCCCATGTCAATACTCCGTTGCCATGGTACTCATCATTCAATAATTCAACGATTCCAGCAGCCATACCAGAAAAACCATCGTCAAAGTTAGCTAATATCTGAAACCCCTGTGAAGAAAAAGAGTCCAAACACAAAAAGGAACATTAATGAAATCTCTACCCTAGATAAAACATGGATTAAACAACTTATATATTCTACACTTCCCAAGTCAACAAAATACATTCAAATCCTTTACAAGTTAAAAGTCAAAATTTGAAGAGAAAATATGTCAAATCTGGATTGCAATTATTGTTTTCATTCAGTAGTTCACAGTAAAAATACAAAGTAGAGTACTAGATGTAACAGAGAAAAACTCAAAGGGAGCCCAAAAGAAACGCTACTGAGATCACAATATAAGCTATCTTTAAACAAAGACTTAAAAGCAATATGCTGATGTTTCATACAGTAGGTTGCTCAGAAAATAATGTTTATCTTAAGCTGTTTCAAGGAAATTCATCCACTGAAATGTGATATATACCTATTGCACACAGTGACATGTAATAAATGCATACAGTGATATGTACCTAATGCATACAGTGATATGTTATTACATACAGTGATATGTACCTAATGCATAAAGTTGTATGGACCCTCTTGCATACCATGAAATGAACTATTGCATGAAGTTATGTGTACCTATTGCATAATAATCTTATCTTGCCTATCTTCCTACACATGGCATTATAAGTATAGTATCCATCTGAAAGTACCTGTAGATGATCACATTCTTCAACAAAGAAATGCAGTTTATCTTCAAGTTCTTCTGATAGCTCTCTTTTCTTCAGTAAATCTTTACCTTGTGGGTACAGTTCAAACTTTTCTGTTTCACTGCATATGAAAGAGGGCATATCATATTTACATATTTTTGTATTTCTGATGCTATAGCAGAGCAGAAACTTGGCTGGTAGCAAGTGATATGATCTAAGATGGTCTAGAGACAGGGAGTTTGAGGTTCCAATTCCGAGTAAGGAGAATTTTTCATCCAAGAGTAATCGACTATTTTCCCTATAAACATGACCCTCTCACTTGGAGAACCTAAATTTGATCAAAATTGCCATTTTGGATCTACATCTACATCTTGTCAACATTGTTTACAAATAGAACATGGGAAATAAATAAAATTCATTTTCTATTTCCAGTGTCATATCCAGAACATTTTTTTATAAGGGAAGGGGGAAGGTGAGGGGGAGAAGAGGAAGGTGCAAAGTTTCATTATCTCTAGGTTCAAATATATGGAAGCTGTATATTTTTTCACTCGAGTTTTCTAGTGTAGGGTGAGTGTGGGAAGGACACATGAAGGGGTAGCTTAATGCTACCCCCCATAGCTATATGCAACAGTCTCTGTTTACACAAAACTAAATGTACCACACAAGAATGACCCGTGTCTTTCCTTTTGGAAATACAAGATTTGTACTCCACTCCACACTTAAGTACAATTCAATGCATTTAATTTGTGAGTATGGACTTGTAATCAGAGAGTATTTGTACTCACAGTTAGGCTCTGCTGCTAATTCCAAATTCTGAGATTGTTTTAAAGCAAGCAGTTTCTTGGCCAGCTGCTTGGACTGTATACCTACAGGGACATCTACAATTAGCCAGCTTTATGTAGTATTGGTCACCACGTTTTTCCTGAGCGATGGAATGGCCTACGGCCAACAAAATCAGAGCTGATGTATGTGATGTAACCAAGAAACACAAGTACACACACAACCAGACACACAAACAGAAACAGTTACTACACTTGTACTCATACCCATAACATTATACTCTTGCTACTAATCTGACAAATATCCCTCCAGCATTTTCCTCATGAAGAACTAAGACAGGGTAAAATGCAACAACATACAGTAGTTATATCTTTTCTTGTATGAAATTTTCAACTAAATTTTAATCTGCTTGAAGCAAACCTCTGATGGGTAAAGTCTCTCACAATTGCCAAAGATTTTGGATGTAGATGGCCATACAAATAATCTGACCATACAGACACACTTTCATCAAGGTGGTATATCTTGTCCTTAATAGGGGGAGCTGTTTGACTGCTAGATGAGGACACCTCTTCCATATCTTTGTCCTGAGTGTCTGTGGAAGTATTCTGAGACTTTTGCAATGCATTCTCCTGTGAAAAGGTAGAATAAATAAGTGCTGTATGTACCATACTAATTCAGCAGTGAGTACAAACTCATTTGACAGACTACTAACAGCCTCCAAAAGTGTGAGAGAAGGATTAATTAGGTATTGAAGTTTTGCATAGAAATTTTCAGGTTTTCAGTTTATTTTTCAGTTTATTTCCTTCCTTCTCCTGACAAATTTTATAGATTGATTAATATGTACAGTGATCAGACAAATATTACACATTAAACATAACAACATTTAAACACAATAATATAACGATAGTTAACTGAGTAAATTAACAATGAAATCATAGCAAAGTCAGTACTAAGAGAACTGTGGGGGTGAGAAGGGAGAGGGACCAGAAGTAAGTTGAGAAACTTTTCT